>VWZZ01005587.1:314861-335869 GCA_013399095.1 Psophia crepitans
TATATATATATATATATATATATTTACTACGACCTGGAATTCACGCAGTAAAACATTTTTCTACTGTGAAGAAAAACTACGTTTTCCGCTGCCTTATTGGGTAGGCTAAAATATTGCAGACATATCACTGTAGAATTCCAGGGCAATCTGACATGCTCAACTATGTATCGAAACATAGATTATTACTGCTTGAATTTAAAATCAGATACACATTACCTACTGCTGCTCTGTACCACTAAACAATGGCCCTAATTCTACAAACATTGCAGTGGGATTTTCATACATAATCAGGTTCTATATACTCACTCTATCAAAATCAGATTGAATTAGGAGCCTATAAAACCCTGTGTATTTCTTGTGAGGAAGCCATAAATACTTATATACATAAATGCTTGGCAAAACCTACAGTTTCATGAAAACATTTTTAATGTAACAAATTTGTATTATACAACGTATTTAAAAAAAAAGTCACTGATGCCTTAAATAATGACTTTTGTGGAACCAATTTCTCTGCACATGGCTATCACAGTAGCACATCAAAGGATCAAGCAAAGGGTGAAGCTTCAGGAACAACTTTTTGGTGGACAGTGACAATCAGTTCTGCTATTCTCTGCTCTCAGTTGTCTGATCTTGGCCCTTTTCCAGTTTCCGCTCCTTAACAGCACAGCAGGGCACACATGCAGAAGTGGATCAGGGAAGTGAACGGGTTCAAAAGTGACCCAGCAAACCAGCTCTCCAGCCTGGTCTGCCCTGTGGCAGAGCACACTGCTGGGCTAACACACTGCATTTGGCAGCTCTGGCGCATGCAAACAAGTCAGTTGCAACAACTGAACAAACAACTGTCACCCAGTGCCCAGATGTGGCCTTAACTTTGTTTATTGGCCAGTGTGAGATGAAATCAGTGATGTAAGCTGACAGTATTAATGTTAAAATATAAATTACATTTTGTGATCCTTTCAACTTTATAGTTTATCAGTGCAATTTTTAAAAATGTCAGGACAAAGAATTTAATGGAATTCAGGGCTTATTTCCTGTCTTTAATTTTCATGTGGCCGATGCCTCTTTAATGAGATCTGAGGTTAGATCACTCATGGCTGGATTTTGTAACCCTCAGGAGGAATGCTGCCTTCATATTGCATTATCCACTGCCGTCAGAGAAGTTGAATATGGCAAAAAACACTATGCAGTAGAAATCAGGGTAACAGGAAAGGGGGATAAGGAAATAAGCCCTGCTTGGGCTGCAGTTTGATACCCTGGCTAACCTAGCATAAAGCATCACTGCCACTGAAAATGGGTGTTCAACCTTTCCTGTTGATGGGAAAGGGGATTCTCTCCCTGCACCCTGCAGCCACACCAAGAAGCAGGCTGGGGAGCCGAGCCGAATAAAAACCCAAACTGTATTCCAGTGCAGCAGAAGGTTAGCTGCCCCTTGCACAGTTGCGACTCTCACTTAAAGTCCATGTGAGAGTACCGCCTCAGTTTTGGCCTAATTTCAATGACTCTGCTAAAGGTGAAATAGGGTGAAATATAGCTCAGTGTAACACTGTGCTTACATCATGCATTTACCTTCTGTGGTTTCACTAAAAGTGCAGCAATCTCTGAAGTAACCACACTAACTATAGTGGTAATATCATCTTTGAAGCGATCAGAGAACCGGCTTCTCCGTGGGTTGTCTTGCTTCTCTATGTTGTGAACATATTGAGCCATACTCTTGATCTGCGAAACAGAAAAAAAAAAATATTTTAAAAATGCCCAAACTGGAGGTAAAAATTACTGCTTTAAATTAGTCTATGGGAATAAGATTCCCTACTTGTTTTTCCCTGAACGTAGCACTCTCATCTTCTCAGAGCTGCACTGATAGATCCTACAGGTACTGGCAATGACAACAGAGAGTCTATGAGTCAAACACAGACTCGGATTCCTGTTCATGTTCATGCAGTTGGCTACTCTCAGCACCTGAAATCAGAATCACCCTCCCCAATCCCTTGCATCTGCAGCTCTGAAATGCTGCTGTTTACAACTTCTGCCCTTCATGATGACAGGGTGACATTTCTGGAATTCTTATTTCTTGACTTGCTGTTGGGTTCCTCTTGACTTGCTGTTGGGTTCCTTATATGTTGCCAGTGAAAATCAGTGTGCTTTTTCCACTGACATTCATCTGTCATCTCAGAGGTCTGTGAAACTGTGAGTCTGGGGAGCCATGTCACTAGTCCCATGTTGTTAACAAGGTGGAAAAGACAGGAACAGGTATTCACAGAAAAGGAAGGGCTCAGTTTGATGTTCGTCTTTCAGCCTTCTGCAAGCTGTGGACCACTGTGCATGTAGTTCATGCAGGACTTTGCCACCACAGGCTGTCAGTGGGGAATGGGGGTGAATATGGAGAATTCTGTAGTTGTACTTCCATTATTTGGAACCTCTCTTTTTCACGCTGGGGCAGAATAGCTGAAGAGATCATCACCCAGCTAAATCTGTGCCTGGCATACCTGCTACATTTCACCATGAACTTACTACAAAATACCACTGTCAAATCTTACCAGGAGCTCAAAGAAGAACCAGGCATACTTGAAGACAGATTCTCTCACCATACCAGTGCTGACCACCATCTGCAGTGCCAGCTCCTCGTGGAAATGCTAGATAACAAACACAGAGAGTGCCGGGAAATGTCTTTTCAATCAACTCATCTTCCAGTTTAAGCATCCTCTCCCCCTTGCTGTGGGAAACTGCCCAATACTGAACAGTCAGCAGCTAGATGGGGATGTGTGGACATCCCTGTGGGATCAGAAGGCAGATTTAACCAAAATGACATATAAGGAATGTTGGTAGCAAACAGACTTTGGGACCCATTCTCCTGTGGATCCAGAACCTTGGATAACTAAACTGAGAAATGCCTTTGGTCCATCCCCAGACCATTGGTTGTGTGAATGACAGGGAGCAGTCACATTCCCGACTCCCCACTTAGTGCTTCCATTTACACATTCATGTTTTTTGAGAGAAAGTAGAAGTAAGATTGTCTCTGCGGTGGGAGAGGACACAGCAATAATCATAGCAGAACTTGTACAGAGGTTTGTAGTTGGAGACAATTCTCTTTGCCGTGAGATTTGACTGTAACACACACAATCCCAATGATCTAAACTTTTAGGAAACTCAAATACAGACCAAAAAAATTTATTGCAATGTCTATTTTCTATTCCTGACATAGACAATAAAACTAATGAGATTCTTAAGCATATTTACAATGAATAGGACATACAAATCCATCCAGTATTCAGATTGGGTATAAACCTCCATGATTTTTGGCAGAAATCAAACCAATAAGCAGGGGTAGGAAAGTAGAGTTTCTTAACTATAACTCAGATTCTTAACTGCTCATAGCAGGGTTTTTTCTCTGCTTCTTCATCCAAAGCCACTGCTGTTGATCAATGCCAAATACAAGATATAGCTCTGGAAAAATTATCTATGTGGTATGGTATCTTCTATGTCGTTAAAAAGATAGTTGGGAATACATAATCAAGATGGGAAAGAATTTCTTGGTTCTAAAAGCTACAAAAAGGGGAAAAGAAAAAACATTCCTTCCAGAAGAAAGAGATGGCAAACATTTCTGAATGCAGTTTACTGTAACATGTAAAGACAGGTATCCAAGGGTAAACAGCAGTGGAAAAAGACAGAAGCCCTAACACCCTGAGAATGAGAGCAAAGGGAGGACCCAGGCAGGCTGCTACTTGTCTACATCTGTCCTGGAAAAAGAATCTAAAGGCTCTGGTGCAGAAGCAGAAAAGTTTTGGTAATATTTACCCATTGATTCAATATTCCATCACAAAGTCCTTGCTTGATAAAACTAGTCGTTATTTTGTTCTCTCTCCCCACCCTCCTCATTTGGAAGCACCAATTACCAGCGCTGCCTCAGGAGGCTGCAGGCTCTGTTACTGTGCTCCCTCACACATAGTGGTAGACTACCTTTTTATTGGATGGTCTTGGGCTTGCACAAATACTTGACATGTCATTTGTTCCTTCAACATAGAAAGACATCCGGCTGGAGCTGTGATCCACAGGCTGGAGGGCATAGCCAGAAGAAATACGTAATAATAAGTTAATACATAACTTAAGCTAATTAGCAGAGAATAAATCAGCAGCAGCGGGGTTTGTTCGAAAGGTATGCACAGATGTTCGCCTGAACAGCTCTTATCTTTCTCCTCCCCATCCCCCTTCCCATTGGAGGCCAAAGACCACCTGAATGCAGCGGCCGCAGGAGCGTACAAATGCCAACCCTGCCATCGCGTGTCCAAGTCCAGCACTGCAGCTGTGTTTCGGAAGGACTGCAGCTCGGCCTTTCCAAGGTAACCGTCCTTCACGTTTACTCGGTGGCTCCACACCCGAAATTAACCAGCATCTGGGAGTCTTACTTCCATTAAAAGTAATGCCATTTTAAAAGGTAGGGAAATGGCAGTAGCCAGTTGTAAATTGCTACATTTATCACCGTGACGAAGCTGTAATATCAAGCATTTTAGTTTTGTAATAATTTGGAAAAAAAAATGCCTTGAGCTCTGTTTTTTAGGACACAGTGCCTTAGAGTAAAATTCATAAAGCTACTAAGTTCAAATCTACATTATTAAAAATTGCTATGGATGAATATGTGGGCCCACATAAACAAACCAAATGAATCGGCAATGCCTGTGCGTCTTACTAGTTCTGGTCTAATCTGCTGAAGACAAGTACCCATTCACTTTAACTGGAGAGGCATGTGATCATTCAATAGAGAAAAGACTTCCAAATCTTTCTGAAAATAACCTACTTGAGGAGTGTTTTACATATGTAACACTCAAAAGGGAGGGGGGTATGGCTCAGAGCTCAGCAGACATGCTGCTGTGGATGGATCCCCATGTGCCAGGGTTGCAGCTAGGATCAGGGAAAAATCCTGCTTTTTTGTCAGAGACACAGCTTCACAGCTCTTACTGAACGGGGAACTCTAGATTTTGGATTCCCCAGAGAGGAGCTGAGCACAGCCATCCTCATAAAGCTCTGAGATGAGCCTGGAATGCTGTAGAGCAGCAGGCGCCAGGTGCCAATCAAGGAAGCAAAATCCTGTTTCTTGGCTGTCATCATCCTTTCTGTCCTGCAAGCTGTTGATGGCATGTGTAGTTGTGGATGAGACAGACAGGGGAAGTTTGTGTTTCACTTTGTGGTTGAATTAAGTATTTGGAAAGACCCAGTTACAAAATATGCACATGGCATCTGTACTATAGCCAATTTAAAATCATGGGTCAGTTGTCATATAAATTGCCTACTTTTTTTTTTTTTTTTTTACCAACAGGAAACTATTTAGCACCAAACAGGCTCTGTAATTAAAAAAAAAAAAAAAAAGAAGAACAAAAAGTAGTTTAAAGGAGCAAGAACAAATTATCAGTGCATTTTAGGAAAACTATTTCCCCTCTTCAGCAAAGCCTTTGACACGGTCTCCCACAGCATTCTCCTGGAGAAGCTGGCGGCCCATGGTCTGGACAGGTACACTCTTCGCTGGGTTCATAATTGGCTGGATGGCCGGGCCCAGAGAGTGGTGGTGAATGGAGTCAAATCCAACTGGCGACCGGTCGTGAGTGGTGTGCCCCAGGGGTCGGTGCTGGGGCCCATCCTCTTCAACATCTTTGTTGATGATTTGGATGAGGGAATTGAGTGCACCCTCAGTAAGTTTGCAGATGACACCAAGCTGGGGGGAAGTGTCGATCTGCCGGAGGGTAGGATGGCTCTGCAGAGGGACCTGGACAGGTTGGATCGCTGGGCAGAGGCCAACGGGATGAGGTTTAATGTGGCAAAGTGCCGGGTCCTGCACTTTGGCCACAACAACCCCAGGCAGCGCTACAGGCTGGGAGCGGGGTGGCTGGAAAGCTGTGTAGAGGAAAAGGACCTGGGAGTGCTGATTGATGCTCGCCTGGACATGAGCCGGCAGTGTGCCCAGGTGGCCAAGAAGGCCAACGGCATCCTGGCCTGTATCAGGAATAGTGTAGCCAGCAGGAACAGGGAGGTGATTGTCCCCCTGTACTCAGCCCTGGTGAGGCCGCACCTCGAGTACTGTGTCCAGTTTTGGGCCCCTCACCACAAGAAAGACATCGAAGCCCTGGAGCGTGTCCAGAGAAGGGCAACGAAACTGGTGAAGGGGCTGGAGCACAGGTCTTATGAGGAGCGGCTGAAGGAACTGGGCTTGTTTAGTCTGGAGAAGAGGAGGCTCAGGGGAGACCTTATTGCCCTCTACAACTACCTGAAAGGAAGTTGTGGTGAGCTGGGGGTTGGCCTCTTCTCGCAGATAACTAGTGACAGGACAAGGGGGAACAGCTGCAAGTTGTGCCAGGGAAGGTTCAGGTTGGAGATGAGGAGAAGGTTTTTCTCGGAAAGGGTGGTTGGGCATTGGAACGGGTTGCCCAGGGAGGTGGTGGAGTCACCGTCCCTGAGGGTGTTTAAGGAAAGGTTAGATGTGGTACTTAGGGACGTGGTTTAGTTGGTAATAGGTGGTGGGGGGATGGTTGGACTAGATGATCCTTGAGGTCACTTCCAACCTTAATGATTCTATTCTATTCTATTCTATTCTATTCTATTCTATTCTATTCTATTCTATTCTATTCTATTCTATTCTTCACCGCTTTCAGAAAGTGGATCTGTTCCCAATGTAACCAACAGTAGTCTTTTCTCACATAGACTCTGTGCAACTTCCACCAGCCCACATCACCAGACATGAACAGAACTTAAATGTCAGGAAGAACATGAGAGTGAGGCACATCAGAAAAGCAATACACTCTGTGAAGTGTCTAAGCCTCAAAAAAGGGAATTCTTACCTCCTGCTCTCTACAGTGATAAGAGACATAAGAATTTAGCAATGGTATTTATAGTGCCTTTGTCAAATCAGATAAACACCAAATGCTTCTGGTGATACATACATTCATTTACAAGAAGCAAATCCAACCCTCCAAGAACAAATCTAGATTATTAGGTTTTGGACCATATAATTCTCCAGATATTTGACTTCATTCTCTTACCTTGGATAACATGATGTTTTTGACCTCTTCATCAGCAGCAGTTTGTGTGACAGTGATGTCAGGATTGCTGCAGCTTATCACACGGCTCTGCAGCAGTTTACTCCCAACAGACACTGCGGAAGTGCGTCCAAATGTGTAATAACGAGATTCTGTCAAAATGGCACTGCTGCTTGCACCTGCCAACAGTAAGATGTTTGAATTAAGACTAAAAGACATATGTGAGACAAACATCAGATTCAAGCCAGCTCTGCTCAGTGGTGTTATAGGATCAGCATTTTGAATAGCATAAAGCTCCTGAAAATCTTACCACCAACTGCTTCATTAACAAATTACACAGGCACTGAATGACAAGGTGCAGATTTTTTCCCAGTCAACAGCTCATAGAGTGATTGCACAAGCAGTAGCAAAAGATTAACAGGGTTACCTGAGCAACAGCACTATTACAATAACTGTTTCTTCCCCCCATCAGCTTTTTTTAATTTGCTGTAGACTAAGACAAGATTCACAGGCCTAAACACAAACCACCACCTTCAACACATAACATTTAACACCATGTTCAAAGTATCCAGTGAAGCAGAGAGCACTGCCAGCAGAAATTGCACTAAATGATTACCTAGTTTTCAAGTTCCCCATGGACGGACCTTATTTTTGTAAGCAAGTGTAAGCAAGATCAGAGATTGTAGCACATCCTAACGTGAGTCTTGACATCCCTCCAAGGGGCTTTAAATGAATATTTGAAATATTCAGCTTCCGACAGCACAGCTGCTTGGTGGTAAGTCAGTTAATACATAGCAATTGATCAAATGAATCCTACAGGCTTTAGGACAATGGACTGCAGCAGAATAATGAATGGCTGAGGTTGAATGGAACCTCTGGATGTCATTTGGTCCAACTCCCCAGCTCAAGCAGAGACCCCTAGAGTTGGCTGCCCAGGACCATGTCCAGACGGCTTTCTCGTATCTCCGAGAGGAGACACTCCATCACCTTTATGGGCAACCTGTGCCAGTGCTCAGTCACCCTCACAAAAAGTGTTTCCTGATGTTCAGAGGGAATCTCCTGTTTCATTTGTGCCTGTTGCTACTGGAAACAGTCTTCTTTGCACGCTCCCTTCAGGTCTTTGTATATATTGAAGATCTTCACTGAGCCCTCCTTCCTCTGGCCTGAACAGTCCCAGCTCTCTCAGCCTTTCCTCATTGGAGAGATGTTCCAGGCCCTTCACCACCTTTGTCACTTGTGGCTGGTGGATCTCCAGTAGGTCCATGTCTCTGTTGTACTGAGGAGCCCAGAACTGGGTGCAGCACTCCAGGTATGGCTTCACCAGTGCTGAAGAGAGGAGAAGTATCATCTCCCTCAACCTGCTGGCCAACATAAAGGATTTTATACTCTGATGACATCCCTAATGTGATAGAGAAATTGGCAGAGCTTGGTCCTATGCCACTTGGCAGTAAGCTGGTTTGCACAGAAAGTAGTTTATTGATGCACAGGCCAGTAAGAAATTGGCATCTTAAGGCCATTTTAATTTCTGAGATGTCTCTCACTTTCATCTTCATGAAGCTACAGCGTTGCATATAGTTGTGGAGTCCTCTCACCTCAGCCCTGCATCTGAAATGAATGACTGAGAGAGAAAGATTGTGGGGGGCAAGCCCATGTTACTCTCTGCAGTGCCGATATTTCTGACCTTCCTCTGAGAAAAATGATGCATCCGATCCGTGCTGTGCTGAAATGGTATGCAGTCTGGGTCTGAGAAGTTGTGTTTGCTATTTTACATGCCAGTTTTCTAAGTCCTCCTCTCAGAAACACCATGCTGAATAGCATGTATCAAGAAAAAAAGAATACTTTTGCAGCACTTGCACCAATATTACCTGGTTTGACTACTTCTCTTTGAGGGTCTGGCAGACGAAATACATAATAGACATAAGATGCCAGGAGGCAGTTTCTCCCATGCTGGTCTTTGCTCAGGTCTTTGCTGTTGTGGAGACTGTTCACTATTGCAACCACAGATTCGAAGGCAAACTGTGAGAAGTTGGCTGTGAAACAAAAGCAGGAATTAGTCTCAGCACTGAAGGGTATAATATAATTAGGTAAGGGCATTCTTTGTACCAACAACTAATTCTGCATGCTTTAATTCAGTTCTTCACAAATTCAGAGCCGTAGACAGCAACTGCTGTATAATATCTGACCAGACCCAAGGTCTACATAGGCCAATAACCACTCTTCAGGAGACCCACTGACTTTCAACCTAATCACTGCTACGCCATCACTTCATGTTACATAAAAGCAGACTGTATCTGTTAATTACCGTTTCTAGCAGACTTCACACATTTCCTCTAACATATCTGCTTGAAGAACACTTAGACTTATTATTCTCCAGCTGACAGGGAAATACAAGCTAGCAGAATTTTCCACAAATATAGTGGATGACAAGTATTGATTACCAAAATAAGATAGGAAATAAGCTACACCACTGTCTCCAAGTACGCCTTCCCTTCAGAGTTAATATATGTGATGGGCAACTGGCAGCCTCAGTAACCGAAAAATCTGTGCGCACTACTATACCCTCTCTGGTTTTGTGCGCACTCAATTTTGTCTAAAGATGTTTGGGCAGAGGATATGGTGCAGTCAGCAATGTCAGCTGATTTTGCTGATTAAACCACAGCCCACTTTCTGACCTATATCTCTTTCAGAAGTAGACTACCCCAAATACTAAATCTGAGCCTGGATATCTAGCAATAACACCTCCCGGCTCCCGCCAATTCTAGGTTGCTTTCACTACCACTGCAAGGCCACGCACCAGTAAATACCTGTCTGGCCAGCTATGACCATGGGCTGTACAGCCAGCTGGAAAAGTTTATCTAGTACTAAATGTAAAAATAAGACAAGAGGCTCAAGGCGTGAAGAATTCAAACAGATAATGCTGAGTTTCAATTCATGTTCCAGTGTAGCTTCTGTAATCTTCTGGTCCATCAGTCGAATGGGGAATGTCACTTGACTTTCCAGAGAATGGCACAGAGTGAAGAATTTCTCCAGGTGATTGTCCTGCAAATACAGAGCACTCACAGTTAACAAAGTTGATAAACATGATGGGAAGAGAGAAAGTATTTTCACCTCCCTGGCTCGAAGTGGTGGCTAGCCCTAGAGATCAATTTGTAATGCAGCTGTGACAGCCTTTTGTTTGTTCCTTTTCATCTGGTTTAAATTCAGAGTCTGGTTAGATCACATTCAAGGCAGAAAAGTTAAAGCCCCTACTGAAGTGATTGCTTCATTTCATGAAAATACTGTTCCCTCTCTCTGTAAAACTCTGTCATGTCATAGGTCTATAGTCTCTCTGCCACCCACACCTAAGTTCTGCTACATACAAGTTATGTGCCATTTGAGTATGCCCTACTTTTACTTAAAAAGCATGCTGTAAAGGGGTGATGGACCTGCTTCAGACACAGGGACTCCAGTGCCCTCCACAACATAGCTACCAGGGTTAACTAGAATGGGATGCTTGGTAGGAGACACTGTAAAGCAGTAGAAACAAAACAAAACTGCTCTGCCTCAAACCAGTGTCCCAATAAGATGGGCAAAGCTCCAACTTCCTATCACATTTAAATAATCAGAATCAGAGTCCTCATTCAGCACTAAGCTTGTGTCCCCACACCACACCACACCACACCACATGGCATTGATGGCTGGGCTGCCTAAAGCATTCTGGCAGTATAATCTGTCCCTGGAGGTGGGGAGGTGCTATGTCTTTGCAGATGTGGACACATTGTCTGAACTAGCCTTGCAGGTTAGAAGATGCAGTCTGCAGAAACTGGCACTGTGCCCTGCCAGTGTCTTTCAAACACAGACTAAGCAGACCCTTACTGAGCCGAGAGGTCACGAGGCCTATCTATTCCTTGATGTGAGTTGCTCCTGAGAATGCTCACTTGCTCACTTGTACTGATAGATTTCATTTCACCCAAGGATTTCATTCACTGAGGGTATCAGGTTATTTCCATAGCTATTAGTAGTTTTTAAGCCTGTGTGAGCTCAAACATCTCCATTTCATAAATCTCCTAAGTTGGTCTGGACATCTGAATTCTCTTTGAAATGAACCTACAGCTGTGTGTTGCTTTTGATGCATTACCTGAGTGTGAACAGATGAAACAGCTTGCACTTCAACACTGAAAACACCCTTGTGTCCTTCAACCCACTTAATAGGTGGTGTCTGGGATGGAACTTTCTGTGATGGAAAAGAAATATGGGAATTATTATCTTCCTTTCAATGATCAAACAGATGCCTGTCTGTTTACACAGGTATCTATAGCCTGCACTATTCTATAGTATTTGCACTATTGACTTCATTTTAGATATCCAAATTCAGTGCCATACAGAGGACCACAGCTAGGCATCTTCTTGTTCTCACAGACTAGATGGAGAAAATGATGCATTGAGCAGGGAAATTTGGAACACTTCAGCTGTATGCCTAGTACAGACAAGGGCAAATATATATCTTCTGACGGGATATTTTTAAGGTTAGAAGTTCCCAGTTACTCCAGAGTGACATGGTGCAGTTTTAACCCTCTGAACAGTTTCCTACTTGACATATTTACTCAAAGGACACAGTTTTCTCCTCCAGTATTAGCACCTGGTTCCATTTCTCCTCCCTCTCCTACACAGCCACAAAAAATGAGCAAATCATCCTATAGAAGAAAACAAATCATTGACCTGACACCCTCTAGAAATATACAAATGTATCTCTGATTAGAAAATTTACAAGGATTTGCTTGGATAACTAACTTTAAAAAACACAATATAACAATATAAAATAATAATACCACCAGTGACAATAATAACAACAACATTTTTCTCCAGAGCTTTCCCTTTTTAAAGTACAAAAAAGAGGCATCGTCTACAAGCAGTCAGCAACATTAGTTTGTAAAACACTTAAGCTGTTCTTCTACATCAGGAAAATATTATCTTTTCATAATTTTCTTTGTTACCTCAGGAGAGTGAATTGAATAGTGGCAAGGCAGCTTATCCAATGCAACAGGAAGACAATAATGTCCAGTCTGAAGACGATCATTTACTAGAATTGGCAGCCACTGAAACAAATGAAGAGAAAACACAGCAATATTCATGATTATATATGATTAGGGCTATTTATCTCATTTGTTGTGTACAGTCAACAAAACAACAAATGAGATATTGACCCAAGCTTCTCTGTTCCAACTTTGCATTTTAAATTCACTAACAGCTACTGTAGAAAAAACGTACACGACAGCTTTACAAACCATCTGTTTTGAAGAAAACAAATACCGAGCTTTTCATGTATGACATATATTTTTCTAATAAATTGTACCAGAAGGATTTAGCGTAAACCATGCTTTTATTCTAAAAAATCATGTATCTTGAATACACTGATCCTTGGCTCTCAAGCAAATCAACAGAGTTAAAGTTTTGCTAAGGATAAATTGAACATGGTGATCGTGAGGGTTAAGACTCATCATAACTATTGATATTTGGAGACACCTGATTTTCTCCTATTCAAGTCTGAAAGAGGCTGTGCATCTGAGTATCACAGGGCAGAAACATTTTGTATTTAGGTGAACAGAAGCTTGAAAATTAAGTCCTCACCTACGTGAAGTCTTGCTCCTGAACTACCAACTAATTTACTTTTTACCAACCCTGTTGACATTGGTGGGACTATATCTGTCCATAAAAGAAAGCCCATTCAAAATGATTCTCAGTACAGGGATCAAAACCATATACAAACTTCATAGCAAGGACACGTGGAAAGCATGTGTCTGCCCCTACAGCTCAATTTCTAACCACTGCACTAGGATGTTTTCAAACCTGAAGTACTATCACAACCTATGTTTTCCTCTTATTTTAAAATCTCTCCAGTTAAAAATATCAACTGATAAAGGAAAAGGTCAAAGAGACTGCTACAATATGTATTTCTTAAGCTAAAACAGCATGAAGGTAATGAAAGCAATAGAATTACATTTTACCTTCTAGATTTTTTCTGGTTTTTAATTTTGACATGGGTAAAAGGCACTTTAGAACACAAACAATATGCCATTTAAAACCCAATTGGAAAGATTATATTAGCTGTTATCTCATGTATGAACACGTTAGATAACAGTAAATAATTGTAATTACTTATGGTTTAGGGTTTGGGGGTTTTTTTGCAATAAATAGAATCTAATAGAATTAGGTGATATGCTATTAAGCATTGCTGTTGCAAATATTTAGGTGCTTCTTAACTTCAGTTGCATCAGGTGAATTCATCAACTTCAAAGACACCTGACAATGTAAAATTAAAGGATGACGATGTAACATAGCACAGGTTGCATCTAGTTTCCGTGAATTAACTGTAAGACCTTCTACTGGTTTTGATGCGTTACCATAACCAGAAAGGGAATATATGACAAAATTTTTGACAAGCAAAGAGTCTGTTTGCATGTTGATACGTATATAGATACGCATATACACACTTACGTATCACACAGAACTTACTGAATACCCGAGGAGGGTTTCCACAGATGCTCCTTGCTTTGGCTGGCAGCTGATATGATAGAACGTGAACAATAAATGGTGTTTCTCTGTGAGTTTTGCAGGCAGCTTAATTTTCACTTCTTCATAAAAGTCAGGGGATCTGTTAAATAAAAAAAGCCAAGCACACTTCCAATGTAAGTATAAGACTGAGGAGAGGAAAATTTGCCAGTAGCCTTTTAAATGCTGTGGTTATAAAAACTATATAAATCCTGAAAACAACCTCAGAGTCGAGTTAAACAAAGTACATATATATATATGCAGCTATATTTGTGAACTACCTACAGCTTTGAAACAGAAGACTGTAGATAATACCATCTGGAAGGTTTCAACTTTCACCTATCTCTATACTTCCAAAAACATTCAATCTTATTTTTCAGTTCCAGCATATTTATTGTGTAAATCCTAAATCCCAAGTCCACATTCATGAGAATAAGAATGTTCCTTCGGGTCTTTTGGATCTGTGAATTCATTGAAATGAATGTGGTTATAAAGTTGTACTGCTGCTTCCTGCTCCGGCTCCTTAATCTTCATATTAGGAATATTGTCAACCAACCTCTGAGAAGTTCCAAACAAGAAAAGCAATGATCACTTATGCAATGGTCACTTATGCAAATGCACATAGCAATCCAAATTAGATATGACAAATCCGCATAAAATGTAAATGTTTAAAGTGGATTAGTACCAGCATTCCTTGATGAATCACGTAGGCAAAGAATTATGTAAAGAGGTAATGATTAATACTTCTGAAGTCATATAAATAATAACAATACTTACTTATTATGATATGTGATAGCTGTGTATATTTCTTGCACAAATTCTGGACCTGAAGATTTCCCAAAAATTACCTACATTAAGAAGAAAAGAAAGTAACAGCAGTCAGGTCTAAAGCTTTTAATTGTCATCATCTTGCATAAATTTTAAGGCTCTATCTTAAGGCTGAAAGTGACTCCTCAGTTTTATCTTAGCAGGTTCACACAAATGTCTTAATGCTAAGCATCTTCCCACACAACACTCAGGGTAAAAACATCAGGAAAGTGGAGTAGAGGCCATTTGCAGAGCCACTGACTACCTCACATCACATTCTCCAGTAGTGCACTGAAAATTCAGGAACTGCACAAATAAAGTTATGGTAAGCCTCTTAAACATTGCTACATTGCCTTTAACTAAATGCTAAAAAAGTTAAATTAAAATTATTTTTAGAAGTTTTTCATCTGTAGCCTGCTCATTTAGGGCGAGATCCATCTCACATTACCTTTGAGGTCTGAAGTTTCTTTACAATCAGTGAAGAGAAATATGCATTTTTGGTGCATGATTTGCTGTCCTTATTTCAGTCATAGCCTCGCGGTAAGGTCCTAGAATCGAGTAACTTTAAAGGGAGCCATGGGAGATGAGCTTAGACAGGGATATTTGTGCAGCACAAGTCCGCATGTATTGAGATAAAGCTCTCCCACAGTGGAAAAGGATGCCGGATGAACTGTGTCTACAGTAAGCATTTGTCGAAACCTAATCGTGATATGGGCAGAGTTTAAGGAAACCAACAATGCAGCATTGTGTAAAAGATGGTATTAGATTCACATGGCATAGCTCCAGCTGTGGAAGAAACATGGCTTGGGAAAACACTGTGTTGATGCTCTGATTTCAATTTCAGAGCTCATGTGGAGGAAGGCTGCGAAGCATGCACTGTGCAGTGTCAGCACGCTGATAAAGGCTGGTCAGGTGTCAGTCCTTGCTCCAACATAATGTTGGATTAAAGCTCCTCAAAGTGATATTTCCACTCACTTTTTTCCCCCTCTAACACATAAAATCACAGAAATAATTATCCAAATGTCATTCTCAAATAGCCAGTTACATTGTCTGAAAAAGTGCCCAAAAATTCAGTCTGAAGCAGACGTCTGGGTCAGAACACTTCAAGTGGAACAGTTAAACTTGTTAAAGCTGAAGAGAGGATCTCATAATGAGACAATAACCTGAACACAGACAGTGCTGCCTGCTCTGCTAGCAGTGCACACGCATGCCCTAATACACAGCGTGTTTCAAAAACAGAAAACTCTGCGTACACTGCATGAGTGTGCACCCATTCAGATTCAGGCAATGAAGATTCCATCTTCTACCTTCCAGTGTTACACCTGACTATTTCTGTACACGTAGTGCATACAAGGAGTTACACTGGAGGACAGACTGCATCATTCTTTAAAGGTCTCTGAAGCTCTGTGAATTTTGCCATTAGAGCTTCCAACGCAGCACTGATTTAACATGATGCCACTTTTCTGAAAATAAGGTCAGAAGACTTTGATAAGAGGGAGTAATATGCTTCTGTTTCACTCGAGTGACAAGTCTTTCCTGTTGTGAGTAAGGACTACAGCCCTGCTTTCTGATGAGAATGACAAGCTTCTCAAGGCCTTTGATGTCAGGCTTCTTAAGGTCGCACTAGAAACTGTGGCGATGGGAAGTAAACAAGGAGTTATCTCTTCAAAGAATCCTCAGGACTGCAGATAAGCAAAATCTGCTAAGGAATCACAGCATTTATTACCGGCATTGCACAGGATGGGTCTTCGCCACACATAAATTGGATCTTGATGGTAATGTTTCTTGCAGAAGCCGGTCGGTTAGCAAAATTCAGCCTCTGAGGGTAAACGTAGAGGAGATTTCTGGAAGAAAGGAAAGGAAGAATAAAATGGGTAAATGGCAAGAATCTGTGTTTCAAAATGAAGTGCACAAGCTACCATTTTGCTGATTCGTCTCCCGGTCCTTCAATTTCACCTAGATAGTGAAATCTTTGCCAGTACTCCATTTCAAAACCCTGCAAGGAAAAGGTTAAGTTCTTGCTGTGATGCATCGAACATCCTATGTTTAAGGTTTCTCATACAGTAAGCCATGTTTTTGAGAAGGCAGTCTCCCTCTCTCTCTTTTTTTTTAAAAATATGTAATTCCCAGTTCTTCGCTTGATGTAATGAAAAGCACAAATCTCTCAAGAATGCAGGTCCCTTCTCAGCTATGAAGAATCAGATTTTGAAAGGGGTAAGGAATCACTCAGAGATGATCAAAACAAGTAAACCAGTAAATAAAATCAATTGAAATTCATACATTCCTAGTTTATAGCCACCATAGCATATAATTTATAGAAACACAGCATATGTTTCTAGATCATGAACATCAGAAAGCAGTATCAATGAGTGAATGCAAACAAGACATTTTCAACTATAATTCTAGAAACTGACAACTTTTAGTAATGAATACAAATAATGCCTTGAAATACAGCATGCTTTGCTGTTTACTTGCTTCTGTATGTGGACAGATCACTAAGCTTAAAAGGCACCTTTAATTTCTGTGAGGAATTTGGCAGCATAGGTGGTCTTACAAATTCAAAACCCAACAATTCTGGTAGAAGAGTCAAAAAGCTAACAGAAAGCTTTTTCTCCAGTGAAGTCTAAGGCAAGCCTGAGATTTCAGCTAGACCTGAATTATACATGTTCTGGCATCACGATTACGTCTTATTTAACACCTCACTTTCTCAGTCTGGTATAGAATTCTTACTGTTTGTCCTCTGAGTTTATGGAATAAAAGTAGTGTTGGTGGAAGCATGCTGGCTTCCACTGAGGAACAATGAGAACTATTCATGGGCTTTCATGCTTTCATTTTGTCTATGACAGTTGGAAGCTGCACGCAAAATCACTCTGTCTTTATGGCAGATAGCTCCTCAGCACCATTGTCAGCTGAAAACGTGGAGCAGCTTTGGAGGTTGTTGTCATTAAATCTGACAGTCCATCTTCCATTTGTTGTATCCCAAGACCTGGAAAACTGGTTGATTGCCCTAAATTGCCATGCATCACAACGTGACAATGCTCTTTAACAACACAGTCCAAACTCCTTCGCTAACCAACAGATGCTACATGGGCTGTGGCGTGCCTTAGCAAACAAACCAGCATGTAACTTGCCTTTCCCTGTGTTCAGAATTGTACTCCTGCCTGCCACACTAATGCACTTTCTTCCCTACCTTCTTAAATGCAATTTCTGCTCTACCAAATTCCCTCCAAGATGATATTAGGAAAAGCTAAGTGAAAGAAAGAAATGTATTGGTAACCTCCACTGAATTATGCTTCGCAGAATGACATATTAAATGAAGGATAATATCAATATTATGTCTGCCAGAGGTGAAGAAATACATGTAGGGGAGGCTGCATAATCCAGTCATTGCTTCATTAATCTGCAGCCCAGCAGAAGATGTCACAAATCCATATAATGTCCCTGAGTACTGGATTTTACATTTAGATGTGACTTGAGATGAAAGATATGTAAAATCATGAACAGAGAGCTCTCTGCTGACTACACAACCAAGGAAGCATTTTTCCAGCAAGTACTGTACTGAAGTGCTAAAGCTTGTGCCATTCATACTCAAGAAGTTTCAGGGATCTTGCTTACATGTGTTTTATGCCCATCAGCACTGAGGAAGAACAAAAGCACATGCTGACTCTGGATATCCTGCAGAGATGGAAGTGATGACTGATTTTTTTTAAAGTAGGAAGGTGGGGAGATGATCAGAAGAGGTTCCTTCACACAGGCATGAACTGTATACCCACTGCTGACCACTGCATAAGTGCTACTGATTGACAGTGTCTGTACCCTCCAAAAGCCTGAGAGGAAGCAATGACAAGGAGCATTTCCACATGGCAATTAGCAGGAGTGCCAGCACAGCACGTACTGCTGTAAATTAAATAATAGGACAGCTAGCATGCCCATAAGGACATGATGAGCTCCAGGAGGGATTATGTCTCCCTTGAGGCTATACACTGAGCAGAAATATTCAAAAACATGCCACAGCAATTACTTTTTGTCAGCGTGATTAAACTTCTCCCCTCACTCCCTCCACAGAAAGTGCAGGGCTCTATCTCCAGATACGGTCAAATGTGCTTATAAAAAGCAAAAGAGTTATTCAAGAGTCAGTGTGGGTCTACAAAAGCCATGGCAGAGCGCCCAGCTTCACTGAGGCCAGGGTCCCAGAGGAACGCAGAGTCCTGGATAACACATGGGTCCAGACAGCTTCTCCAGAAGCTCTTCAGAAGAGGCTATTTCAGAATCAGCTACTTGCTGGGAAGGCTAAGGGGTCCACCTAGCCTGACACAGGCCACCATTCAGCAACTCTCATTTGAATTTGCTGACCTTCCTACACTTTCATGGGACTTAGCAGTGGTGATCTGATCATTTCCCATGGCCAAAGCAAAGCAGACCTATCTTCTGCGAAAACAAAATCTATGCAGAGTATCAAGTCTGTGACCTTTCTCATTGAATACTACCATTTGTAATTATTGGCTGTGCATATGTGTGACATAACAAGATACCTACATGTTAATTTCAATCTTTAATTCCTACAGGTCTCCAGAAAACTCAGTTTAGCTTCTTGTGAAAGGGAAGTGCACTAGCTTACTTGGTATACAATTTGCATTTACTTTTTGCTGTTTTAAAAGCTTTCCTTAACAAGATTTTCTTGCTGATAGTGATGCTTTATGGTTCCACATAGTAGACCAAAGAACAAACTAAAACTGAAGCTGAAGAACAGCAAAATTTGTTTGGAAGGCAAAACACAGGATTTATCAGCATATGATAGATTTTTAAATAGTGTAAAAGTGCTCAGCATAGTACGAAAGCAGATACTATGCAGCTATTCCTGACTCCAAATTGTCAAGATATTTTTAAAATGCTGCTGTTGCATTTTGAATTATACTTGCTTAAAAATCTGCTGAAATCAGAGTTTTCAAGAATCTAATTTATGATGTCAAATTACAATTAACCAAAATATTTTGAAGAACGTCAAAACCCCCTCTAATTACATTGCATTTGTTTTTTTTTTTAAATAATTACACATTTCTTTAAAGGATTTGTTTTCATCTGGAAGTTTAGATAAATCCATATTTTGTTCAGAGTTTCTGCTCAGTGACTACACAGAGATCACCATGCCACGGTGACATGTTTTCCTCTCTGACTGTATTACATGCTTAATGAAGTTTCTTATGAAGAGTCAGATGTAATACCTCATCTGAAAGGACTGTGACAAACAATGTGCCTATGGGAGAGAGGCACGCACTCCCAGAATCCTGTTTGTAAAGTTTTTCTTTCAATTGTTTCTGCTTTGTTACGCAGTATTTGACAAAGTCATTTTTTTTTCTGAGTAAAAAGCAAAGAAAAATTAGGAAACATTTCACAAAACCTGTTATTGCTGAGATAGTATAGTAGGTGTCCAGAAAAGATTATGAAGCTTGGAATACAGCAGACAGCTGGGATAAAATCGTGTATTGAGAAGCAGAATAAATTGGGACACACTCACATTTCTGTCTGAAACTGTAGTAGCTAGCTTCAGTTGTTTCCTACACCTGTGCACAACCATGCAATACTAATCTCCACTTTATTTACTCTGAAATCTAAGTTACAAGTGCTAGCACCTCTGACTGGCACAAAACTAGAGCAACGGGAATGTATAAGATGCACAGGGCTACCATGCTCTCTCTAGATCCCACGGACAAAGAAAAGGAAAGGAGCAGATAATGCTGTGATGGTGCCTAAGCACAGTGACAAGTGATTTGCCATTAAATGAAACAAAACCGCAAAGGAAAGGGTTTTTTTCATAGAATCATAATGTAACCACAGAATGGTTTGAGTCAGAAGCGACCTCAAAGATCATCCAGTTCCAACCCCCCTGCTATGGGCAGGGACACCCTCCACTAGATCAGGTTGCCCAAAGCCCCATCCAACCTGGCCTTCAACACTTCCAGGGATGGGGCATCCACAGCTTCTTTGAGCAACCTGTTTCAGTGTCTCGCCACCCTCACAGGGAAGAGTTTCTTCCTAACATCTAATATAAATCTCCCCTCTTTTAGTTTGAACCCATTACCCCTTGTCCTGTCACTGCACTCCCTGATAAAAAGTCCCTCTCCAGCTTTCCTGTAGGCCCCTTTAGGTACTGAAAGGCCACGATTAGATTTCTCCAGAGCCTTCTCTTCTCCAGGCTGACTTCAGCCTGTCCTCATAGGAGAGGTGCTCCAGTCCTCTGATCAGCTTTGTGGCCCTCCTCTGGTCTTGCTTCAGCAGCTCCATGTTTTTGTTGTACTGGGGACCCCAGAGCTGGATGCAGTACTCCAGGTGGGGTTTCATGAGACCAGGTTAGAGGGACAGAATCTGACCCTTCTGGTCATGCTTGTTCTGATGCAGCCCAGGACACGGTTGGCTTTCTGGGCTGCCAGTGCACACTGCCGGCTCATGTTGAGTTTTTCATCAACCAGCCACCCCCAAGTCCTTCTCCTCCGGGCTGCTCTTGATCCATTCTCTGCCCAGCCTGTAGCTGTGCTTGGGATTGTCCCGATGCATGTGCAGGACCTTGCACTTGGCCTTGTTGAACTTCATGCAGTTTGCACAGGCCCACCTCTCAAGCTTATCTAAGTCCCTCTGGATGGCATCCCTTCCCTCCAG
>VWZZ01005588.1:0-37486 GCA_013399095.1 Psophia crepitans
CTGTAATTCTGTGATTCTATGATCACATCAGAGCAGGGGAAGAGTCCTCCCCCTAAGGAGGAAGGAGTGGCAGAAACAACGTGTGACCAACTGACCATAGCCCCCATTCCCGTCACCCTGTGCCACCGGGCGAGAGCACGTAAAGATCGGAAAAGAAGGGAGGAGTGGGGGGAGGTGATTTGGTTTTATTTCTCACTGCTCTACTCTGTGTTTTGCTTGGTAATAAATTAGATTAATTCCTCTCTAAATTTGGTCTGTTTTGCTGGAGATGGTAATTGGTGAACAAGCTCTCCCTATCCTTATCTCGACTCATGAGCCATTTATATGTTTTCTACCCTGTCCAGTTAAGGAGGAGGAGTGATAGAGCAGCTTTGGTGAGAACCTGGACTTCATCCAGGATCAGCCCACCACAAAAAGCAAACTGAATCTCTTTGCATGCTAAGAATTTTGATTATGCAGAATACAATAATCTCGACAGATCTCTTAAAAACAATGTTAGGACCCAAGTTTCTTAGTCCTTGACAAACATCCAGTATAAAACGGCATCATCAGTGCAAGTGAAAATGTATCTTAGTACTGAGGTGAAACCAGTATGAGGTGACAGAAGATAGGCAGGCTGCCAGGCATTCATAAGCAGAATTACGGAAAATAGATCACACCTTAGAAAAACAAAACTCCGAAGTTCAGTATCTTCAATGGGTGGTAGCAATAGACAGTAGAATAAACTTTACAATGTTCGTGGATTTTTTTTATTTTTTTTTTTGTCCTTCTCAAGGTCTCAGACCCACTGTGAGGCCATACTGAAGGGAGGAGAGGCAAACAGCTGTTTCAAATTTTTGTTAATGTCTAGAGAGCTTACAGACAGCTTTAGATAATGCCAAAGTAGTCGCTTTGCATGAGCAGAGAGGTCTTCAGGATTTCCGTGCTACCAGCTGAAATAAGTGGATCCATTTGAAACTCACTTTTTGTGTCCTAGAATATAATTTTCATGAGAGAAGAGTAACATAGTCACAGGCAAATAGATATTCCCTCTACCATGTTGTCCATCTACCTGCTCTTGAAGCTGTTTAATGTCCTAGGATATTAAAAGTACATTTCACAGCTGATGATAAGGTACTATGAATGGATCTGCCAATTAAGGCTGAAGGAGAGGAAACAAAATTAGTTTCACAATTAGGGTGGCAACACTGGCCTTAGTATGAATGTCCTTCCAGGGTAAATGCTCCTTCTGGATAATAGCTACAGTCAAGATCTTGCAGAAGAGGCCAGATGTTAGCTAAATATCCAGTTTCCCACACCATGGTTCCTTTAACAGAATCACAGAATGGCTGAGGTTGGAAGGGACCTCTGGAGGTCCAATGCCCCCATCAAGCAGGGCTGTTTAGAGTGGGTTGCCCACAACCACATCCAGATGGTTTTTGAAGATCTCCCAAGGAGAGAGAGTATACAACCTTCCAGGGCAACCTGTGCCAGTGCTTAGTCACCTTCACAGTAAAAAAGTGTTTCCTGATATTCAGAGGGAATGTCCTGTCTTTCAGTCTGAGCCCACTGCCTCTTGTCATCACTGAGAAGAACCTGACTCCATCCTCTTTTCACCCCCCTTTCACATATTTGTATATTTCAATGACATCATGTCTGAGCCTTCTCCAAGTTGAATGCCCCTCTCAGGCTTTTATCACATGTAAGATTAAGTTCCCTTATGACCCTTGTGGCCCTTTGTACTTTCTTCAGTATGTCCACGTTATTCTCATACTAGGGAGCCCAGAACTGAACACAACACTCCAGGTGAGACTTCACCAGTGCTGAGGAGAAGAGAAGGATCAGTTCACTTAACCTGCTGGCAATACTCCTCCTAATGCAGTGCAGTGTATCATTAACCTTCTTTGCCACCAGGGCACATTGCTGGCTCATGTTCGACTTGGTGACCACCATGAACCCCAGGGCTTTTTCCGCGAAGCTGATTTTCTAGATGGTCGGCCCCCACCACGTACTGCTGCATGGGGCTGTCCTTCCCCATGTACAGGATTTTCCACTTCTCCTTGTTGAAGTTCATGAGGTTCCTATTGGTCCATTTGCCACACACACACACACACACACGGTCCTTTGGGATAGCAGCACAGCCCTGTGGTTTATCAGCCACTTCTCCCAGTTTGGTTTCATCTGTAAATTTGCTCATCATCCAGATCTTTAATGAAGACGTTAAACAGGACTTGACCAAGTATTGACTCCTACGGTACACCGCTAGTTACTGGCTCCCAGCTAGACTTTACACAGTCCTCTGCTGCTGACCATTTATCACTTACCAGTTGAACTCATTGTCTGTTCATTGAGCCCATACATCACCAGCTTCTTTCTGAGAAGCTTATAGGAGTCAGCCTTAATGAAGTCCTCACTGGGCTATGCAGGGAAATATCACCACGTATGTGGAATAAATGGCCATGTTTTCAATATGAGTCACAGTTTAAGAACATTTAAATTCACATTACCACAAGAGAGGAGTGTGGTAATAGACTTTGCCTGTAATGGGGTATGACTATTGCTGAGCGAGTGTGGTTCAGTGATTTGGACTTTATGCCACCTTAAGGGACATTCTAGAGCTCAGCGTTGGTACTTCCATTGCAATAAAGGCAGTGATGTTCAGATGGATTTGATGCCAGTGTCAGCAGGCTCAGCCAACGTTATTTCACGTACTTTTTGTTATACTGTAAACTTGATTTCTATGGCATTGACTTGCTACCTTTAAGCATCTATTCAGATAGCCTTGTGAAGGGCATCTGGTAATATCCTGAGTAAAGTGGGTGATAAAAGCAGCCAGCTGAAGCATTTTACCAAACACTGCCTGACTTTAGACAGCCAAAAAAAAAGCAAGCAATAAAAAAAAAAAAAAAATCACCAAGAAAGCCCTATGCAGGAAATGCCAGCATATTAAGCTCCCGTGGAACTGAGAAGGATTGAAAAGGTAGTAAGGAAGGGATGTGTGAAAAAATACATTCATTTTCTTATGTAACTTGTCTTTTCTATAAGTATTACGAAAAGAGTGAGCTCTTCTCCATTGTATTTCATGTACTTAGAATTCTAACTTAAACGCTATTGCTATCATCTGTACTACAGGTATAATTTAACTGCTTCCATAACAGAGACCATGTTATGGACCAGATTTGTCCTGATAATTTCTCATACATTCAGAGAAACCAACAGGTCAAACTTGAGAGGTGCAGAATATTTCTGCCCTTTAGTGCTGAAAGTCTTAAAGCACTGAGCAACACCAGGACATCAAGCAGACTGCAGAGCTGTTCTAGTCTGTTTGACAGGTTTAATATCTTTCAAGCATTAATTTTTTTTAGCCTCAGAAGGTGGAATTGGGTAATTAAAGAATGCTATATAAATACCTAATCAAAAGTAAACGCCCTTTTTGACATTCTTAAAACCCAGTTTAAAGTACCTAATCAAGCTAAATGTGTAATTTAAAATTCATAAAACTTATATAAAATTATTTACATTTAATAGCAATTACAGTACACAAATGATCTGAAGACCAGTAATTATTTACAGAAGAAATGGAAAAATAGTTAAAACAATAATGATCTAATGATTTAGTGAACTAGTTGCTGACAACCAACAGACTATGCAAAGTGATCTGAATAAATTATTTTGAATTATCATTAGCTCTTAATTAGAAATGACAGCCTATCTGTATTTCATATGTGACTGAGAAAACAATGGTTACTCAGCTGTAGCTCTGCACAAAAAGAAGAAAAAACTGGACTTTGACTATCAATCTAATATGGTAAGGAGTCTTGCTGGAAGGGTACATCACTTTGAAAGAGTCTATGCCGTAGCTGGAAGAAAACATGGAAGTGAAGGTTTTGAAGGCACGTTGCAGCCAGAGCAACATCTTTTTCTTCAGCTTCAGGACTGTTGTATGGCAAAGTAGTTGAATTGATGGATGTCTACCCAGAATGAGGACTGACCAAACATCAGTCTTTCACAAAGTAAACCATCACACAATTGACAATGGAAGCATTGCTGGCTAAACAGTTTTGCTGATGTCTGCTTCACAGAGACCAAGACTGAACAGTAGTGATAGTCATAATATCCAAAAGAGACAGAGGCAGCTTATAAATATTCATCTATAGAAGTAAACTGTAAGAGTCCAGGAAGAGGGCTAACAGCGGTTGTGTGCTCACTGACTAGGGTTGTGGTCTGACAGTACCCACACAAGATGAGCAGAGCAGGTCTGAAGAGAGTAACCAGAGTAACAAGAGTCAGCCATGAGTCCCATGGCTGCCAGCTATGTCCATAGTAACAAGACAGGTCCAAGGACCAGCCAGAAAGCTCCAAGGCTGGCCAGAAGCATAATTACAACATAGATCAATACCTCAAGCAAGGAACAAAAGCAATGATCTTGATGTCAATGGAGCTCCCAAACCAGATGGAGAGTGCATGAGTGGTGTTCCTAGTTCTTTCTCACAGTTTTTTTTCCTCATATCAGCTCTTTTTCAAGCAGTCTGACCCAAGGTTTCACAGCTACACCATATCAGAACTGGGGCACAAACTCTAATATGTGGGCAGAAGATGTTGCTGGGATTTTTGGTGCACTCAGGCCTAAACAAAGGAAAATAGACAATTTGTGAATAAAATATGCAAAAAATCCTAATTTATTAGCTTGTTAGGTTACAAGGCCCATGGTAAATGCTCTTCAACATAAATAACCCATAGGTTTGTGGGCTGTTCCTTTGGTAAACTAACTGTAGCCTATAAACTAGGAGGCCTCCTGACTCTGCTTTCATGACTTTTTGTCCTAATTAACCTGTCTCAGAAGAAAATTCTCTAAGTTTCGTTTTCACTTTCACCAATGCATTTATTAGCTGACTATTTAGCAGTTTAACAATTTCTAACAAATGGATTAAACTACTGTAACATAAATGCTTCCATTCTTCATATCCTACACTGGCATATGACAACCACTTCCAAAACTTTCCACTTCAAAAGAATCTTTATGCAAAATATTTGAGAGACAGTAAACCTTCAGCTAGTCCTTGTGCAAAGGAAAACAATAAAATTGGTCATGTAGTCCAATACATTGTTCAAAGTCAGCAAGCCAGATCAGATTGCTCAGGACCTTCTCTGGGCAGGTTCTGAAAATCTCAAAAGAAGGACATTCCACAGGTTCTTTGCGTAACCCTTTCCAGTGCTTCACCACACTTTTGTAAATATTGTGTTTTTTCTCCTATACCTACTTAGAATTTCCCTTTTTGCAGCTTGTAACAGTTGCATTATTTCCATTTGCAGTACATCTCTAAAAAGATTCTATCTTCTCCACCCCTTTCATTTACTCAGAACTGGTATTGCAGAAAGAGCAGACAGTATTCCACAGATCCCCTTACCTACTGTTCTTCAGGCTAAACAAACCCATCTCCCTCAGCCTCTTCTTACACGTCAGGTGCACAAGTCCCTGACTATGTCTCACTGGCCCTTCACCGAACACGCTGAGCCAGAAACTGGACCCAATACTCCAGGTGTGGGCTCATGAGTGTTGAGCAGAGGGGAGTAGCCACTACTCCTGACCTGCTGGCTACAGTCCTGCCAAGGCAACCTAGAGTTTGCTAAAGTCTATTTGTCAAGGTATTTCTGTGCTTGATTGCTAAAAGGAACTACAGTTTGTAATACTGATGCAGTTATTTCTGCTAATCTTTATTTCTTTTCTGTTTATCCAGAAATGCAGAACACTGAAGTTTCTGTGTTCCAGCCCTCAAACTGATATAGGCGTTACCTAGAGAGGTAGTGACTATGCAAATAGAGAAAGTCACTGAGATAGTCGGCACTATAAATGTTTGGAGATCATTTATAAAGCGACCACCACCTTTTCTTTTAACTAGGATAGTAGATCTCCTTCAGAATTGTACTTCAGGTATGACGTGGTTTCCATTCGTTTTATTTGGAAACAGAAAAGTTAGAGGAGAACGTACCAGTGTATCCAAAGGGTCAAATACATAACAAATAATCTAAAGATGTATTTTTTATGACAGGTAAAGTTGTACCAGTGCTATTAGTTGATGAAGTAGATTCTCTTTCAAGTGCCAGATATTGGCAGGAAAAAGATATGATATATTACCTTATTAAAAACCCCTTTCTTTGTAATATACACTGACAAAACTTCTAAAAACTTCTGTGTTAAGATTTCTTCCGTGTACACAAATCAATGTATGATAAAACATCATGTAAAATTTGTTATTTGTCATATATCTGTACGTGTGGTTTTTTATATATATCTAAAATTCTACCATGCATCTGTTTCTTAGAAATTTCTCAGAAGATTCTTGCCAGAAAAGAAATTTCCACCAATTAGCATTTCTTTCCCAATACTGCTTTCAGTCAGATATTGTTGATTATTGTTTCTACCTAAGAAAGAAGCTAGACTGCTTTCTGCATGAGTCATTCTGGACAGAATTATAATGTGCAGGGAGCTATGAACAGACTATTTTCCTACTAGTGATATCCAACTCAGAAGAATTCTTAGGACTAAGAAGGAATTTCTCATTCTACAAAGAAACCACAGTTTAGATAATTCCATTGGACTAGCTGCCTGAACTGAAAAGGAAAACAAACAAAAAAAGCCCCTTCTGCTTTGAAGGAGGAATAGCTAAAAAGAACTATCATCAAAAGAATAACCATTTAATCTTACTTATACTCTTTGAGCAGTCTTCATAAAAGTTGCTCTTTTCATCTGGTTGGGGTATTGTGTTTTGGTGAGTTTTTGTGGGTTTGTTTGGTTTTATTTCTTGTTTTTAAAGGTATCCCTATATTGTTAAAAAGACAAAGAAACTAGAGAAACTAAGGAGAGAAATGAAAAAAGTCACGATACAGACAATACCATCACAGGAGCACATAGGGCCAGACGGAGAGACAAATATGGAACTTCTAAAAGTCTTTTCTTCTGCTCTCACAGGGAAAGCACAGAAGAAGCCAAGAGAGAGTAAAGCACCAGAAAGTGTTTGCAGTTTGGGTTTTGTTATTTTGGGGTTTTGTTTTGGTTTTGGTTGGGTTTTTTTGTCAAAATAGCAAATAGTAAAATATCCAAGTGATGAAATAGAAGCAATCAAATTCTTGGTCCAGGCCTAATCCTGACACATTTTAGTAACGGAGATATTTCAAAATATCCTATGGAATCCAACTTCATATATGACCATATAGGGAACATGAGACACTGAGAATCGATCAACCAACATCAGCTGGTGTCACCAATATTACTGCAGAGTGAGTAGTTGAAAATTGGTTTACTATGCAGGAAAAACTTTTACTCGCTGCCGTTGTGGACTCTGGATCCCTATTTTGCTTCCTAATCACCTTGAGAGAGTGATTATGTATCTTCTGAAGCCTGACACAATGCCTAAAGGAAATCGTTCCATTGACCGCAGTGAACCTTTCACTGTAACCTCAATGTTCCTTTCAAGGAAGTCCTATCGATATTTTCCTTCCTATATAATACATTATGGTGCACTTAGAACCAAAATAAAAAGGTAAATAAAGTAAGACACTGATCAATAATACAGGAAAACAGAATCTGCAGCACTACTAACAGAAGTTAGTGAGAAGACTAATCATAGCATTAACCTGGGTAATAGCAAACCCAGGATTGATCTGGCAATTTTAGCAAGAAGGATTCTGAGTTCAACAATTTCTGCAGAAGTTGTCCCATGATGCAAAAACAGTTCCTCATTCCTTTGCCAGAAAAAGAAAGTAAGGGTGCCTGTGATACTGTGGTCAACTGCATAGGTCTCTTCAATCTGACAGTGGTGATACTAGGTTGCAGCCCCTTTTCCAAGGATTTCTGAAGTGCTGACTCCAGACCAGCTGGACAGCCAGAAATTCAGCCCTATCAATTCCAAGGCACTTCTGGAATTGGCACAAAGCAAAGGCACAAAACAAAAAACCACACAAAAAAAACCATACACACCCACAAAAAAAAACCCAAAAAACACACAAACACCACACACCACAACCCAACACCAGCTATGCGTAAGCCTGGGAAACTTCAGAATTTGCATACATCAAGGTTTAAGAACACTGATTTCAACTCAGGTACCTAAATTCTGCACTAGTTACACTTTAGGTTCCTCTGTGCTTCTTGGTTTTCCCATGGCTGACAAAGACAAATCTAGATGGTCCTACAGAGGCTTTATCAAGCTGAGAGTATAAAATGGTCATACTTTACGAACATGTATCAGACTTTCTGCGTATTGTTGAGATTCTGGATTTTGCCAAGACACAGGAATAGTCTTGAAAGATATGTCAAGTTTTATTACTTAACTGGCTAGTTATTTTCAAGAATAAGAGTAACTGGTTTCAAAATCTTTAATAAAATGTCTCCATTTTTCTCTTTTAACTATAATTAATAAGTATGCAATTTTCAAGAAACACATTCAACCAACTATTTCTACAGCTGCATTTTAACCAGCAGAGTACTTACTTTCCAGGGAAAAAATGGTCTGTATTTGGTATTTCTGCGATACCTGGAGTTTATTTTATGGTAGAAATTATAAGAGATTGCAGTCTGTCTGCTGGCTTGTTTAGGACTCCAAAAATGCAACCAAGTTTAAGTTTCAGTGTTGCAAGCGGAATCTTACAGCTAAATCTCCTTTTTTATGGGAAAAATATTAAAATACAAGATTAACCTTGAATGCCTCTAAGTGCCTTTAGGGAGTCTTTAGGTCTTTGGGAGTTTCTCCATTTATCCTAGGGACTCCCAAGTCACCTTCATGTCACCGGCAGTCTTTGCCAGAAGGCAGAGTGTCAAACCAGCTTCTTTAGAGCTAAGTGAAAAATCAATTAGATGAAACTCTTCTCTTAACAAATATATTATTGTCTGAGAACACCTATTACAAAAGTAATAATAGTACTACTAGGAAAGTACCTTTTTTTTAGTGATTTTAAGTATCTACACATATATTACAAATGTGATTTCTTTCCTTGCTCACCTTTCAGGTTCACCTCAGTGTGTGTTCATTGCTTACCCATACTTCACATTGACAGTTCTTAACAGATCTCATGAATTTGCCAACTTGTTTGAGGGGAATAAATCATGTTAAGTGAGTCCAGCAAAACCTATCAAGATCACTAAAGATTTGTCTGGCAATCAAAATATTTTCTGAACTGGAAGAGAAATTTTAGGGAGAGGACAGCAAAAACAACACATTTAATTTTTTCTAGTCCTGTAAGACTTCTTAAATGTGAAGCAATTTAAGATGTCATCCATTACATCAGCCAATGGATCTCCTCAACACTTTAATAACAAAATGCTGAAGCACTTGCAAAGGAACTAATCTGTGTTTTGCAATCCTCCAGTTACAGTGTAAGCACTGGCAGACTATGATGCACTGATACATGTTAGGGGTAGCATCTAGTAATCATGTAGTCTGTGGCTGGGGCAGCCAATCTGGTGTATGAATACGCTCTGTGTGTAGCAAAACTCTACTTTACTGAGCTGATGGGAGAATAATGACTCATACTAATTACTTTCTAGCCAATATATTAATTAACGTCACTGGGTAATTTTTTAATTGCCCTCTAGGCATTTTTGTACATTATGTTACCATACGTTTCCCCTTATGAAAACAGTGGGTCACTAATATTTAGCTACTCCCCTCATATATGCAATACAAAAAAGGCTTTGGCAATAAATCTGATTAGAAAAATAGGGAACATGGAAAAAGAACATGAGGAAAGACTGCTATCTGCTGATACATCTACAGAGTCTGTAAGACACCATAAAAATAAGCAGCAACTTTTCATGAATTAAATACTTCCACTAGAAGACCATTCAGGTTGCTGGAGGAAGATTACTCATAAACTCACGATATTCTATTGCCATACTTTTTCATTTAGGCAAGAACAACACAATGCTAGCAGTAACTCTCTCTTTCAGGGATACCAAAATGATTAGGGACTGGAGCATCTCTTGTGTGAGGAAAAGCTGAGAGAGCTGGGGCTGTTAAGCCTGGAGAAGAGAATGAGAAGGGATCTCATCAATGCTTATAAATATCTAAAAGGCGGGTATCTAGAGGAAGGGGCCAGACTCTTCTCAGTGCTGCCCAGCGACAGGACAAAGGGCAATGGGCAAAGACTGAAACATGGGAAGTTCCATCTCGGTATGAGGAGAAACCTCTTCACTGTGAGGCTGACAGAGCATTGGAAGAGGCTGCCCAGAGAGGTTGTGGAGTCTCTTTCTCTGCAGATATTCAGAACTCACCTGGTTGCAATCCTGTGCAACCTGCTCTAGGTGATCCTGCCTCAGCAGAGGGGTTCGTCTAGGTGATCTCCAGAGGTCCCTTCCAAACCCTACCAATCTGAGTATCTGTAAATCTGTAAACACTGTCACATTAAAAAAAAAATCTTCTCACATCATCCTCAGACTTTCATACCAATATGAATATAATCTCCTCAGAGCTTTCAGTATAGTTAAATCTTTTCATTGATCAAGCTCTCCAGAAAGATATGCATTCCATTGCTTCTCTATATCTTACAGTTGAAATTATTATGAAATAATTTTAAAAATTCAGGATATCACTGGGCTACTGAATGTATAAAACCTATTTCAAATACCTTTAATGTCATCACAGAACAATCCTCCCTGAAGATTCCTAAAAGAAGCAGTGAGAATCTTTTATTCCTCCACTGCTAAATGCATTTGCAGACAACAGAATTATCCTGCAGAGATAAGTGGCTAATCAAGCAGGCCTGTAATTCACACATCAGACAATCACCAGCCTCCATGAAGAGATCTCACTGTTCTTAATGGAAAATTAGTGCCCATCCTACACAGCTTTCCTGACCCCAAAAAAAAGCAGCAAACCACTAAATGAACAAGAAAACATTAATGGCCTCCTCAATCTGTACCCATTAGTTTCCACCTTCACCTCACCTGAAAAAATGCAGCATGATTCCAGTTGCTCTTCCCAGTAGTGAGCAAGCCCATCAAAACTCAAATTCCTTTGGAGAAACAGAAGTGAAGCTTCCTGAAAAAATATAATAATACTTTTTTTTTTTTCCTCAACAAAGCCAATGTACAGAACGAGCAAATATTACACAGTTTGTAAATCAAATATCAGTACTGTGTTCTGGCCCTAACCCTACAAAACTTTAGAATGCTTAGCTTGAAGAAATTTGCTGCTTCTTCAGCATTTTCCCTTCCCACCCTTAACTTTTCTTTTCAGGTCCTTCAAAGAGAGAGAGAGAGAAATCCAGACAGTGGAATTACACAGAGATTCAAAGATCATCTTACTTGGATTTTCTCTGTTATAATTCTAGTTCTCTAAATGCAGAACCCAATACTTTGCATGTGAATAAGGGACTTCTGAAGCCAGCTTCTCTAAAGAAAAGAAAAATGCAGGAAATACACCCTTCAAAAAATTAATCATCTTCCTCTAACTGTTTTAGGGCTACCTATCCCCACTGTTAGCCAGCCATCAGAAGTACCAGAGGGGACTTTGGTCCCAGTTGTCTGTACAGAAAAACTTTTTACCTACACTTGCAGTTCTGTACATTGACATAGCTAAATGAAATCTTAAAAGTCATTATCTTTATTTAGCTCATCATATCTTAATTTATTTGATGATAAATGAGGTATGTGTTTAGACTAATTATTCTATAAAAATCACTTTTCCCCAATCAAGACTGCAAGCAGAATATTAGAATTATAAATGAAGAGTAAATATGAAACTGATAGTCTGCTGTGATAGAGTTGTTTACTGTAGGATTCTGAAAGCATGCATTTTACAAAAGTATGCAAAGTATTTAATAACTGAATATCCACATAGTCATATGCTCCAGAGAATTAAAAAAAAAAAAATCAGTCTGGTGGAGATTTTGTGCATTCAGGTTTAACTCCAAGTTTATATACATTTGTGGGGTAAGAGCACTCTGTTCTGTTACAACTTAATCTTATCCCAAAAAGTAAAGGGAGGCACTGGTTTTTCAGTTAAATACTGCCAGAGTAAGTCAACATGAGATTTCATTTTCCAGCCCACAAAGGTACTGTGATTATCTCTGTAAGAATTTCTCTCACCAAGATTCTGGCTCATGACAGCTATCAGGATAGCTAAAGACTCAGAATAAACTCAAAGTAAGGTAACAATTATGAGGTTCCTGTTGGAGAGAAAATAGGGGTTTTTTTTCAAACACATGATCAAGTTATTTAAATATTCATCTACCACTTCTTCGATCCTTCTCCTTGGAAATATTTTATTATCATGGAATCCAAGAATTCAAGAAGTCAAAAAAAATGACCTGGTGGAATAACCGCCCAGAAAAGGTGAAGGAAAAACAGTCTTCTGGCTTCAAATTCCTGTTTCAGATAATGTTTAAATTATGTGTTTGAAGAGAAGTTCAGTACCAGAGATTAATAGTACAACACCAAAACACCCAACCATCTGATGCTTAAGGTGAAAGAGAAAGTCCAGATCTCCTCTCTCAGATGAGTTGAACACTTCTTGTCTGAGTATTTCAACAGCATTCATCACTAGGAATTTTATTAATATAACTCAAATGCATATAAATTGGATATAAACTTCAAATATATCTACTTTTTTTCATTTTGGCAATGATAAAATTCTACATCTGGTTCAATCCGTCCATTTGTATTGTAGTTGATTATTGTTTTTTGTCAACTGAACCAAAAAGTAATTCAATACTCATTCAATTCCACTTTTAGAGCCTTTTTGAAGCCTCTGGAGAAAAGCCCCTTATTTTCAATGAACTCTTTTCTTTTTTATCCCATCAGTAAAAACTAACCAGGCATGGAAACAGATCAATTAAAAACAATAAAAATACTTCCAAAATTCCATTTTAGGAGAGCTTGTGAGCAAATTTTACACTTTATGCTGTATACACATGTTGGCTCCAAACACTATATCCAGCTGACCAGCTCTGCTCTGTAGCAGACAAGAATTTGTCCGAGATGTTGCCCAAGGAGCTTGGTGCCTTTCCCGCACATAGCTGGCTCCATCCCAACGAGAAGGAAGCAAAGCACGGCTTTTACACAAAACTATTAACTAGTAACTCTGGAGGAGGCAAAATTGGATCACAGCATCCAGAGGGGGTCTCATGTTCATACTTACCTACAGGAAGAGTATGCCAAAAGCAGGAAGCCAGTGTCCTACTGGAGCTACAACTGAGCCCTGGGCTGCTGACGTGTGAAGAACATGAGCAAAGGAAGGCTGGATTAAGAGCCTTCTGCCAGATGCTGTGAAGTTGTCAAGAAATTAGTTTGACAGTGAAGCACAGGACTGAAAAGAGCAGAAAACCATGCATTCAAAAACAAGAACACTCTAGGGTTTAGCACTGTAGCTTCTTACTTCCAGTTTTTAATATTTGAATGCTAGACCAAGAGCATATCTGAAGATATTAAAAGGAAACACTCAAAATTAATGAGATCAGCTGTTTTGGTATTCAAAAATAATATTAATAAGTGAAATTATACTCTTTGCAAGAAGATATTGTTTTGGATAGTTAATTAGACTTTTGGAAACTTTAAAAAGGAAGAAAGATCTCTGCACTTACCCTAAATAAGATAAAAAATAAATGCCTACTGCTTGTAAACACAGACTTGCCACTATATAAATAAGGAAATGAGATTGAATTGTTAGTAATAGATGACATAGCACTTCAGAATAGATAAAAATCGTCAGCCTGGCTCTCAAAATTATTCATTAATGCAATACTACTCAATGAACTATAAAATAGGTGTCTACACACCCCTTTAAGAAGATTTGTCTGTCCAGTTTCATTAACATTAGCAAAGGAAAGGTTTCAATACTGCTGTAGAATTCTTCTTGAAAGAAAGGAAATTATCTGCTTAAATCCAAAATCCTTATTGCACTCTCAGTTCTGGTTCCCCAATCATCTTCGTGAAAGTTGATTTCTGTGGACGTACATGCACATAGAGTCTAGTAATCTCAGAGGTATACGTAGGTGTGCTGTGTGCTGTAAAATAAAATTAAGCTCACAGAAATTTCATGTCTTGATTTCTTTCCCACAAACCAATTTTGTTCATATCTCTGCCAGATATGCACAAGGCTTGTAAGTGAGTGTGCTCCAACTCAGCTCCAGCAGAGTTGTTTGTATACTGTATATGGGTATTTGAAGTGTACATCTGACATTCTTTACACTACAGTAAGATCTGAAGTTTTTAAAATAAATAAATAAATAAATAAGTGCATATCCATCTTCTCTGGAAAGATTTGGTTTTCTCTGTCTAGTATAGTCAACTGTCTGTAGTAGAAGATTACTTGCTCCCCACAGTGAATAAATCTCACACATTATCACATCCAAATCCTTCATCCATTTAAAACACCAACAACCTCAGCATATATTTGACAGAGATGAAAACGAAACAGGATCAAAATCCAAACCATGCAGCTTCCGGTGTTTTATCAAATTTCCGATCCACGTGCAAATTAGACTTAACAGCATTCAGGTGCTGCTAACAACATTACAATACAATGTTTTCTGCAAACTAACTAAGCCACAGAGGAGAAGTCCTTCAGTTTCCTCATTTAAAATCTGCAGCCTGTGGATTACTCATCAAAACACTATGTAAGGGTATTTATCTATTTATTTATATGCCCTCCATCGTCAGGAAATTTGAAGCACTGACAAATGCCTTAAAACAGATTTTCTTCTCATTCCTCAATATTTTGTTGGGGGTGGGGGGAGAAAGGGGGGCTGGTGACTGTGGGGTTTTTTGTTATTTTAAAAATATTTCTATATTTGCTTCCATTTTCACTTTTTTTTGTGCATTCATGAAAAAATGAATCTTCATGGAAAAGTTGACTGTGGAAATTAATTTTCCCCTGAAAGTAGTGAGATCTCATTCTTATCTCTTGCAGAAGTGAGGCAACTTATAATACTTTTGAAAGTGAAACAATTTTGGCAAGTATTTATACAAGAATGAAATGGGAGAATGAAAAGTGCTCCCCAAAATTACTCATATTCCTGGTGAAATCTCTGCTGGGCCAGTGACTCACGTGCAGGTTGGGGATGACCAGATTGCAGCACTCACACCCAGTGGCAGCAATGATTTCGTCCTGTCTGCCTTCCTGTTCTGTGCATTGGCAGAGTGGATTAAATACCTGCATATGCTGAAGTACCTACCAGCAGATGCTGTAAATGACTTCATCTGTCACCATTACAGTCATGATATCAATCCATTCAGAGGATGCTGGAAGTTGATTTTTGTGTTGGTCCTGAGGGAGAAGCAAGAGAGGAAGAGAACCACAAAGCAGTTACTTCTGCAAATGCAACAGTCTCCCTTCATAAACAGAAATCATGCCGAAGACCAGTATAAATATTTGCCAAAGACAGTCGGAGAACTCCAGGTTCCCAAAAAGTACCCTAGGACTCCTTTTGCAAAGGTAGTCTTAACGTGCAGCCTTTCTTACATTAATGTTTACCTTTCATGAAATACTAAAAAAAGACAGAGGAAGTAGGAAGTGTCCCTCACAAATAATGAAGCCTCTGAGTGCTAGTTTGTTTAGTTAATAAGGTGTTCCTTGTTAAAAAAACATGGGCCACTCTTGTCCATTAATAGATTTTGTAAACTTTCTCACCTGCTATTAATTTCTGTTACAAACAGCAACTTTGAATATTCTGATGAGGAAAATTGTTTCTAAGTACTCACATTTTCATATGTGTTTATAATGTAAACACATGGCAAACAGTCCAAATGAGAATGGCTTCAAATTGACTTACCTGATAGGATACAAAGACACTTAGAATTTCTGTTCTAGAGAAAGCTTTATTTGCCTTAAACAAAGCTGCCCAATGCTGGCCAAAGACCCTTGCAGCTCTCAGTGCTGCAGATCCATCTGCTCACAGGAAACCTGGTCTATCAGTCACTAAGCTTCTTCTAAAGCCATTGCAAGAAAGAAGATATAGAAAAAACAGGTAAGGACAAAGGAAGAGTATAGCTTTATCTATAGTATTTCTCATCCTTCTAAAGTGTAAAAGATGGACTTAAAACAAAAACATAAGTTCAAATTAGCTGGGGGAANGTCATTCCTTCTATTCCACCTTACATCCTCAGTCATTACCAAAAGCAGCCTTAAAATTTTCTTAACACCTTGGTAAACAGATCTGTTTTGCAGGATGAAGTATAGCTGTTTCAACATTAATTGTGTAACAAAATTCATATGCCAATGGAATTAATGGACAGGGCAGACAATGAGTAAGATACTACTTCAGGAAGAAATTACTCGTTTTTATTTAAAGAATCCTGTTCTACAAGTGTTAGCATATTCTGTCTAGTGCTAATGTTAAAAGTCCCATTTGCAGGGTCCTGTCCCAGTTTTGGTTTGGGTGTTGAGGACTTCTTCTGGGAGATAAGAGAATAATATATCAGACACAGTTTTTTTCATCCTTTTAAATGTCTTTTCTTTATCACTTCAAAAGACCTGGTAGGTCATTCAGACACCTGGGAGGTTTTTCCTATTCCATTTCATGTCTTTCTCTAATTCTACTCCATTCTCAGTTAAAGCCTCCCAGAGATACATTTCCTATGAGTTAACTGTAAAATAAATATTTGTCATACGTATCAGCACACTATCAATTTCAATTTTCTTTGACACTAGTCAGTCAGGAAATTCTTCAGTGAATGAGGACCCTATCCTTCCTTTTAATCTCTCAATGAGTGAAAAAACAATAAGCTGCAAAACACTAGGTGAATGAACTTCTAATCTGTATTTAATAAATCATCACAGGATGTGACTGTAAAAAGGCTTGATGTCTTTTGAAGATCTCATCACACTTTGTAAAGTTCTTCAGAAGTTCTTGGAGAGGTCTGAGCATATTTTAACTTAGGAGCCCGTATATATTAATCTGTGTATGACTCCTGCTATAAGTACCCCTCTTTCTCAGCTCAAGTGATAAGCATTACAAGTTGACTCAGTTAAAAAAAAAGAACACATTTATAGCTGAATACTGATAAGGTGAAAGACAGGTCCTTCTTCAAATGAATGTGTTGAAATAATTACTAGTGAAATTTTAAAAACTCCAAAGGTCACTGAGATCATACGCTGATGATAATGAATGAGAGTACAAGAGCAAACAGTGTGACACAGTTGGATTGCCTTCATTTTTACTGAGATTCTTTGTTAATTAGCAAACTGACAGGGCCCTAATGCTTCTTACTTTCTTTATCTTTAATAATGTAAAGTGGATATCTGATCGATATATTTTGTTGCTTATTATTGGAGAAAAGTACAATCAGGCATCTCATGGAGACTAAAGGTTCTTGGTAATTCGATGGGCAACAGAGTTGCTTGACAGAAAGCTGGTCACATGTGAGAGTTTATGTTGTAAATCCTACTTACCAAGTGACTGAAAAACAGAAAATGCAGCCACTGTCTCTCATTTATCCTGAATTACCAGGCGTCTATACAGTGGGCTTACATCTCATCTGGTGCAAGGTGGCTCTAGCCACTGAAGCTCAACAGAACCCTGCCAACATATGTTTGGCACAATACATTCGAACTGGCTATCTGGTCACTAGCAACACCCTGATTTTCTTGTCCTCTAAGTAGTTGTCTCCATGTGGGGAAATTCTCTCTAGCTCTTTACATCCTGATACTGGAAGAGTGTTGTTTCCACTTTTTGTTCATCTTGCCAGTTTTTACCCATCTTGGTGTTTGAAATCTTAGATCACGGTAAGCAGAGCTACGTCATTTGTTCAGTTTGGGAGTTGTCTTCACTGGAATAAAATTGATTACACAACAACAGAGTGATTTTCCGTAAGCCCACACTTACTTCACCGTGAGTCATATAGTCTTCAAATATCAGTGGACTTTATATTGTTTTGCAAAAGAATGAGGACCACCACCCTCAGCATGATACCTTCGACGTGTGGGATGCTAATACTCTCCATGAAACGCAGAGGGAGAATGGGGTTCAAAAACAGTTTCAGGCTGAATAGAAAACAACAGGAGAGGAACTGGGTGACGTATCAAGTGCATAGCTAATAGGGTTCACATCTTTGGTGTGTGGTAGGTAGCCAGTATTTTTTCTACTGTAGGGTCTTTTTACTTGATCTTCTTCCAACCTTTGTAAAATTTCACTAAAATTGTACATTTTTTTGCATGTCTGTCAAAAGAGGATCACTTACTTGGGGACTATATTTTAATTAGTGATACTATCTTATATCACTACTACTCCTTCTTTCACTTTCTAAAATTACTAATTGTTGTCAGTCCACCATTTAGAGAATGGATATTTTTCCTTTTTTAACAGGACAACACCAGTCTTTCTACTCATTCTTTCTACTCACTGAAAGATAAAGTTTTATTTAAATCGTGCCTCTCCATAACTTTTACTACTGTGATACAACTCAGTTTTAGGGCTATTGTATTGCAAAATACATATTTACATTAGTTTTGTATGTTTGCTCTTTTTTTCCACCACATCTATGGCAGGTTTTTCTTATCAGCTAAGAAATCTTTTGTTGTTTAAGTGGTAAGCCAAGTTAATGAGACAAGATTTTCAGGAAGAGTTCAATGTTTAATATTCTTGCTTCCTTGAATTATGAGTTCAGCATGTGCTGAAGAGCTTTACTAAAGCAGAATTATTGACTCACCTAAGTCAAGGAATATGTCATTCTCTTCTACTCCTGGCCCCCTTTTGGAAAAGCTCTTGTTTGACCTTGACTGTGTGTAACGATGAGAACCTGGGTATGAATGAGGCATTTTCTTCTCCCTGGAGTGCAAGAACAACAAAGAGAACCAGATCACATTTAAATCAGTCCCCAGAACTAAGGGAGGGGGGATGGAACCAGTGCTGCTGGCCACAACCATGGAACGTGCATGCTCCATTGCTTAGAAACAACCAGTTACACACATGGAATTGTCACAGGGTGGGGGGGAGGGTGGGCAGGGCGAGGGGGGGTGAGAGTTGCAGGAACTCTGGAGAAGAATGTAGAACCTTATGTGACTGACAGCAGCTCTATAAGCTTTTATCAGATTGAAGTCCCACCTCTAGTAAGTTTCCTAACCATTTCGTTGTATCCATTTTAGAAAAACATAGTCCTGCCCCAGATTTTACACAGTAATTTAAGACTGAATGAAAACTGTAAGAGTAACAAACTGTGACAGGAAAGTGCAGAGAAAGAAGGGTGACGGTTTGAGAAACGTGGCTTCAGAGACCTCATTTGCAGCTAGATGATTTCCATGATGAATGTCAGACTTACAACCATATTCAGATGGACAGAACCTGCGAACTATAGAAAGCTTCAAGACAACTTTTCACACAAGAGCCGACCTGATTACATAAACGACCATGTCCTTTTAAGATTTTCTTCCCCAGTTTTATGGTATGATATTAATCATCTATCTTGTGCATATGTTCAGACGGAATGACATGATGGAATTTTATACCTAGATTAGCATCAATTCATTTACCACTATTTCAGAGGCAATTCCTTATGATAAATACAACACACAATAGAGGACATCAGAATATGGGCAGGAAGCCTTACACTGCATTTATCAGACTACGCTCCTGGGAGGAATAAATGATCTGGTGACCCTCAGCACTGCAGAGTACAATTGCTATATTTGCATTTCTAAAATTGTTTCAGATCTAAGAAAGGTTTATCTCACTAAGATACAAAACATAAAATAGCTTAATTCCTAAACATTGCTTAAACTTTGCATTAAGAATGCACCATCTCTCCCATATATGATCATACTAAATTGCACTGTACTATAATGTTCCACTTAGGCTTTGTAGCTGGGATGATCTTTTGCAGGTTGACTTTCCCTTTCCTTTTTCTCTATTTTCTTCATGACTAACCTCTGCAATCACGATTTGGCATTAGGCTGGAGTGAATCAGGTCTTCAGAGGTTGAATATAAATTCAGTCCAATATTACTCTTGCTTGGAGCATATCTGATTTATGGATATCAGCAGAAGAAGTATATAAAAAGTAGGTTTTTTGCACTCACGTGGTAAATATATGATATTGCAGTGTTTGAAACCAGTTTGAGGAGAAATATGTTTTAAATACATTAGAATACTAAACAAACCTCTGCAAAATGCATGAAAGTCTTGTAAGTACTAGGTTAGTGCTTTGCTGCCCACACTACTGCAGTGAAGGGGCTATAAGCCTTTCCATTAAAAATCCTATTTTCAATACTTTATAAGTCTGTTGTAAAAATCACACTGGCCTGAAACTCAGAATAAAAGGTTTCAGCTTGAAACTTTTTTTTTTTGTAACAGTGTCAGTTTATTTTGTATTTGTGAACGCAGAACAGAAAGAAAGAAGTTCTTAAGCCACTTTTCACAGAAAGAAAGCACAAAAGTAACCCTACATGCATTTAGATATGATTGATACTGGCAAAGTCTAATTGTCTAATTTTCCATATCCAAGCTGCACATGCAAAAAAGTTTTTTGAAAGGAATAGGCAAAATTTTACTACATCAGGTCTCAGCTTTGCCTCGTCTTATAACCATATCCCCTTCATGTTTAAACTAAGATTAAAGTTGTAGATATATTTATGTCAGCGATAATATATTTTGGAATAACTATTCAATTAATACACAGCAGTAAGCTGCTTTCTAAAGTATCTAATCAGGTTTTCTAAAGTGTATATCAGAGTCTCTTAGTGCCTTGATTTATGTCACAATTTTGTGGTGGGTTTTAAAGTTCTGTCCTTGACTTATTTCACATAGTTTACTTTTTAGAGTACAGAAGTAATGTAATGATCTAATTGTGGTCCATCAAGTTCACATTTGATAAATTAAAATTTCAAAACAAAGCTCGTGTTCCAGTCCCCACTTTCTGGGTACAAACTGAATTGAATACTTCTACTACTAATACAAACATGAAAACCATAATAGAAAAAAAAGTTCTTTGTCTTCCATACCTGAAAAACTTTATAAGTCAAGCTTGTGGAGCTGAATGAAAAATTTAAATAATGAGGGCAAATATTTTACCAAAGTTATTTTAAAGGACTAAGGGCATCATGGAAAAGTAAATACCATATTGGCAAGATCATTTTCAATTCAGTGTCTCCAGAGAATATTTTCTTCAGAGAAAGGTAAACAAGTTCCACAAGATCAATTGGTAAAGTTTCTTCCTAAGATGCAGAAAGAAAATTACTTGTTTCTATCATGAAGTTAGGCATCTTTCTTTCCATTTTATGTATTTAACCTTTTTTAATACAACACTGTAAAAAGTCTTTGGTATCTTGATTACCTGAGTTCTATTTCACTTTAGTTTTGAAGCAAAACATTCTGCATATCTAATTAGTTTTGTGTTTATAAATGTCATGGTTACCCCATGCACTTTTGTACACTGTGCTATAACTAGCACCATTTTTATGTGGTAAGCATTTTTCAAAATAATTAATTCTGTCAGATATGAGATGAGATGTCTTATTATGTCTCCACATAAATTGAGCTCTGAAAGGAAATAATACGATATTCTTTGTTCCTATCCCAGTTAACACCAACTTTTCTTCTGCATACTTATAATATCCCAAAAGGATTAAAATTCTTTATTCTCTGGCCAAATTTCTGCCTTTATCTTTGTACACCAATAATCCTCCCAGGGTAGACTCCAATATAACACATCTGTTACATTTATATTCTGACATTAGTCCAACTCTGTGCTCTGAACCATTGTGTTTTGATGCAATGCACTATTAACCAACTTCTGTGTTTTTCAATAAAGGAAGCTATATATCACTGAATGATTAAGTAAGCCATTTATAGATGGCATAAATATCAGCATTAGTACTTTGTCCTAGGGCCTGTATTGACCTTGTACCTTGGTTACATTTTTCCTTTCCTGAACTAACTGATGCACATTGTTTTGATGCACATAGTTAGCTTTCACAATAAGCAAAACCAAACACTGGAAAAGTACACCCAGAAAATACTGTGATGTTTCAGAGAATTGTGAGCAGGGATGTGGAAGTTTGAAATATAGGGTATTCACTTAGAAAAACACACAGAAGCCAAATGTTATTATTTTCCTTTAACAGGCAGTATATTTTGTGCCTTTTGTCAAAAAAATAAAACTATTTCTGGACACAGCTTTCAAGCTTCTTAAATAGGGGATTTTATTATTGTTTATGTTACAGGACTGACACTACTTTTTCTTGCTGAATGAACTGCAAGTTCTTCTATCAAATATATTGGTGCTTCTTGTGAGAAAATACGTGAACGCATTTATGGATTCTATCATAGCTGGCTTCCCTGACATATTAAAAAATCAAGTACCATAAAATTGGAATGCAATGATTAAACATGGAAAAAGCAAGTCAAGAACATTGCACAGTACATTCAGTCAGCTGTGTTGTGGTTTAACCCCAACCAGCAGCTAAGCTCCACAGAGCTGCTCAGCTACTACCCCCACAGTGGGATGGGGGAGACATTCAAAAGGGTAAAAGTAAGAAAACTCATAGATTGAGATAAAGACAGTTTAATAGGTAAAGCAAGTTTGCACACTCAAGCAAAGCAATTAAGGAATTCATTCCCTACTTCCCATCATCCAGCAGGTGGTTAGCCATTTTCAGGAAAACAGGGCTCTGTCACACGTAATTATTATTTGGGAAGACAAATGCCGTAACTCCAAAACCAATACCTTTCTCCTTCTTTCCCTCCAGTTTTATTGTTGAGTATGGTGTCATATGGCATGGGATATCCCTTTGGTAATTTGGGGTCTGGTCTCCTGGTTATGTCCCCTCTCATCCTTTTGCCCACCCTCAGCCCATTCGCTGGTAGGGCAGCATGAGAAACAAAAAAGGCCTGTTCAGCAAAAACTAAAACATCCCTCTGTTACCAGCACTGTTTTGGTCACGAATCCAAAACACAGCACTTTATGACCTGCTATGAAGAAGATTAACTGTATGCCAGCCAAACCCAGTATGCTAAGTATTATAAGAAATCAAAATGTGTTTCTGGAAAGTAGAATGCAGCTACTTATAATGCTTATAGGCAACGAAACTGGTGACGGATCTGGAGCACAGGTCTTATGAGGAACGGCTGAAGGAACTGGGCTTGTTTAGTCTGGAGAAGAGGAGGCTCAGGGCAGACCTTGTTGCCCTCTACAACTACCTGAAAGGAAGTTGTGGCGAGCTGGGGGTCGGCCTCTTCTCACAGATAACTAGTGACAGGACTAGGGGAAATGGCTGCAAGTTGCACCAGCGGAGGTTCAGGTTGGAGATGAGGAGAAATTTCTTCTCGGAAGGGTGGTCGGGCATTGGAATGGGTTGCCCAGGGAGGTGGTGGAGNTTCTATTCTATTCTATCCTATTCTATTCTCTGCTGTTTGCTTTTGTCAGATGTTGAAATAAAATTACATTTAAAGAATGATCGTTCTGTAGATGCAGAGAAGGCGATTGTAAGGTTTTTCTATGGACATCAGACTGAACTCAGAACTGCAGATATAGCCATGGGTCTTATTATAATCAAAGAAAATTGTATTCCAACAAGTGAAGGTTGAATTTTGCTGCAATTACTGTACTTATAGGACCTGAATAAGGCTAGGCACTTACATATGAATAACAACTCAGTGAATGACTCACAGGACTTACAATTTAATCTTAGCCCTTGCACTGTGAACAAGAGCAAACGCTAGAGAATAATAATAATAATAATAATAATAATAATAATAATAATAATGAAAAACAACTTTAAAAATTGTTTGCATTCATTAGAACAAAATCATTAAGCTAATATTTCCTTCCTCATCATCTCCCTTTCTTTAGACTTGAGTATGTTACAGTTATTTCTTCCTGACAGAAAATAGGATTTTTTAACAAAACAATACAGTTTTCATAAAGATTGTCTATTACTGCTCCAGAAATTGCACTGGCTGACTGCAAGTCCCAAAGTTACTTTTTTAAACTGCAAATTATTCACTACCATAATACCAAGATAAAGTTTTCAAATGAAAATCATTTGACTTAGAATTGTCCCTTCTTCACAATAAAATCTCTGCATAGGGAAAGCTCTCGATCACAATTCCCTCTGATCATAGTCTGTCTGGGGACAGTCACCATTTGATCACTCAGAGAAAATGAACACACTTGAACCAGTACCCTACTGGTTAATCATATCTGGAACATGCTAAATCCTGCAGTCATGAATTTAAATCATTCCACCATTGGCCATCTGTCAGTGGTGTTACTTCCTGTGTGTTCTGCAGACCTGTGCTGAGGTGACAAAAGTAGCTGACAATCCTTGTAATTCTTTTCTAAATCAATTCTAACACACCGTCTTTGTACTAACTCAGTATTCAGCATTCAGACACGATTCAAAGGGGGAAGAAAGATGTCAAGGTGTAAGGCGACTGCATTGTCATTTCGAAATGAAACATTCTATCTTGTATCCAGCAAGTTATTTTTACCTCAGCTAAGCTACACTGTTCTGATACCACAAGAATAATCCCCATCCTATTATACAAAGTATTTATCCCAAATAAGCACAAAATAACAATTAATAAACCTAACCACTATTTGTGAAGATGTGTACTATTTCATCCTATTCCAAATAATACACGCATAAAGGTAAAAGGAGAGACTATGCCTCCTCAAAGGTTGTTTAGCTGTGTGGTGGGCAGGGCTGCTGTTACTGTCCAGGAACAGCTGGTTGCCCAGGGCAACAAAACATTAGGGATGCAAAATGTTTGCTGGCTGCTTGCACGCCTATCTAGATGCCAGGCTGCAGAGATGTATTCCATTCTGTTCTATTCTAGTGCATTAGAACTCTTGGGGCCAGACCAGGTAATAACTAAACCTGCTTTTATTTATAAAGACCTCCTCTTTAAGGGTCAGAACCAACAGCTCTTATACCAGTAATGTCCTTTCTCTACTCAATTAGGTTCATTCTCTGTGAAATGCATGTTGCTGGATGATGATGTGTGACTTACCAAAATGCCCGTGATTCCTGGAGCCATTTGTGAAAATGCCACCTTTAATTGCACTGCAGTGGAGTTTGCTGCAAGTCCCACAGACCTCAGACAGTGCTGGGGCGTCACCAGCTCAAACTCCTGCAGGGGCTGCGCCCACACAGTGAGACAATCTGCAGCCATTCTCCCTGAGCTGTCATCTGCCCCAGAGGAGAAACAGATCCAGAATCTGCATTCGGTGCACATTTAAAATGGTCCTGAAATGCAAATATAAAACTCATGCCAGGGTGTTCTCACTTATCAAATCCAAACAGATCAAATTCTTAATCTCTCTAAAAGACTACAGCTATATCAGGCCTAAGTTATAAGTATTAGAAAGCCATCAGAATGTTCTCATAGTATGAAAAATATCTTCCCTGCTCACATTCAGATATCTTTATCTGTGTGCTTGTTTTCTGATCTCATGGGCAATCCACCTTTGGCCTGTATAAATATGTTGGATCAGTTTGGAGCTGTAAATGCTATTTCTCCAGAATGTTAAGGAACTCTCCTTCCAGAGCTGTCATGCTTAAAGACTACTCGTTACAGCAGTCTATATAGTAAAAACCTCTTCTTTAAAATAAGTAGAAGAATGATTCTGGTCAGTGCTATTTTCACATATGTCAGCTCTGTTCTGGATAGGCTTTTCAATTTCAGATTTGCTTACTGTGATGGAGTTTGTCTATATGTATATACACTGTAGAAAAAGAAAGAGTGAAATCTAAACAAAAGAATCATTAACAGTCCCTTCTTTGCTTTTACATGAAGACAAAACTTTGGTCACCATCATTTTCTATAAATGCTCAGCTGTAAAAATATGTGTACATACGTTTACAGTGTAACCCCCCCCACCACTGATGAACAGTACCATGTAACAGAGCATATATTTTTATCTAGAACCCCAAAAACATGGAATTTATTAGTCTACTTTAGACACTAACATGGTGTTTCTAAAATGTAGCAACCCTGCTGAATCACCAGATGCAGCATTACAAAAGGAAAAGGAGTCACTAGTCTTTAAAGGCTTTAGATTTCAATTCTTTTTTAAAGGAAAAGCAGCAGTAAAAGAAAGCAACCTCATCATCTGCGTGAAATCAAGGCCTTCTAACAATACCCCAAGGCTACACTTTGCTTCCAATTAATGTTTGTCCTCTTGGAATCATATACAAATAGTTTCTATGTTCTTCATGCATAGCAAATCTGTATAATGATTTTCTTACCCAGTTCTAGTTCAGATAAAAGTACTTAATTGCTGTAACAAAATTAACTTCACAAGTCTATCATTTGCGACTAGTGGTTAGCTGTTTCTTAAGCTCAGCTATCACATACAAAATGGAAAATGCAAGCAATCTAGTAAAAATGACATTGTTAAGAAAATGCCCCTTTTTAAGCTCTTTATTATATGCTACAAAAATTACTAGAGAAAAAAGTGCCATGCTGTGTGACATGAATTTGCAAATACTATTTTTTCTATGGAAGACTATGCTTTAGTTATATTTTTTTATATTCCTGGATACATACTTCCTTCTTGTTTTCTCTCTGGAAATGTGTAAAAACAGCAGGAGAACATGCACACATAAAGTATAGGTAAAGGATGAATTGGAATAAAAAGGCTACCCTTGATGGTCTCTATTCTCACAGCAGAATTCTAAAACTACATCACCTCTAGAAATCAAAGAAGTCTTCCAACTCACCTACAGAAATAAAATCAGGTTTCTGTCACTGAAATTAAACTACATGCAAGATCCATAAACTGAAGAACCATGGAAGTATCCACCAACAGCAAACTTGGAATAGAGCGAGTTTTATTGCACTGGTAAAGCTGCTAAAGCAACAAAAAGTAAGCAGGAGCTCCAGAGTTTCATGTTACTGTAACTCCACTTACATACAAATCCAGCGTGTCTTCTTACATGCAGGAGAATGAAACAATAATTAAGTCTTCACCAAGCTACAGAAATTAGGCATAAGTCATGGAAGTCAGGACATCTCCAAACTGTTTTATACTACCAATGCTTGAACTCAGATCTCCTGCAATGTCATGAATTACTCTAAGGGCAGGACAAAATGCTTGGGATTTCAGAAACCGTTTTTAACATTCCATTTACATCAAGAATGAGGATGGGGAAGAAGGAGGAGTTAAAACTGTGCACAAAAAGTTGCATAGAAGAGCTGTTCCAGTTCATCTTTATAATTAAGTGATGAATGGGCCTTGTATTAGTGCTCTGTTTAGGATTATATACATTACCATATCTCACTTCATCAATACAATGGAAATAATTAACTACTATTATTGAAGAAATTAAAATCGTTCTATATACTAAAAGTACCTAATCGTTGCTCAGAATCTGCAATAATACTATACTACTATTATTTTACTGGTTCAGAATTTGGTTCATTCAGCCCACCAACAAACTCCAGTGTATTCAATAGTTTAATCAATTATCTGAAAATACAGTAATTTCCTTCGGTATATCAAATGCACACTATAAACTCTCCTGACTTAGTAATAGTAGGATTGTTTTAAACATTTACATTTAATTAGATAAAAAATTATTTTTACATCACAGCATTTTAAGTTATCATTGCGGCATTTAACAAACACATTTTTTCATCTCTAGGAAAAAGTCAAAAAGGTGTTTTGGGGGAGGAGGGAGAGGGGGGGGAGAGAGAGAGATTGATTCTCAGTAAGAAAGGCTCAAAACCAAATGACTTAATAAAATGGTTGTTTAATAAGATAAAATAAAAAGAGGAATATAGATAGGGAGTAAATGCTTTGTTTCTTCAGATGCTGTTAACCCTACATTCCTGCAGCCCGGTACCGGGTAGATTTTCCTATGCCAGGCTGTACACCTGACCTCCGTGGAGAGAGGTTATCTGTGATGTGAATCACTGACTCCTCAATGTGCAATGATATTCTGGTTAGGACCGCTACGTTTCACCCCTTGATCCACACATAGTTTGCTTTTCCCAAAGATCTAATAAGCTATAGGTTATATTACTAAGAGGTTTCTCAAACCCTAGGTAGGAAGCCAATAGCACAGATATAACTCCTCAAGTACAATGTCTTCTGCAAGGCTCCCACTACAGAAGGTTTTCCAGAATTCAGAAGACTAAATAACTCATCATTTCTAAAAAAGCAAATCCAGCAACAAACTCATCGTTTGAAATATCTGCTACTTGATGTTGTTTGTTAAGGGACTGGGCGTCATAACCCACATATAGAAAGTATTCTAATTGTTTTAATTCTATGTACATACTGAAGCACTATTGGATACTGATATTTCATTTGCTTAAACAGATGAATACAGACAAAGAATACACTAAATCAAAAGTTATTGGTCCATGTGTATACTTGTATTCTGAAATCACACAACTCTTCTCAAAAGTTCTGTACTGACTACAGAGAAGATATCAGCATTTTGATTATGTAGGTATAATGCTTCTGTTCACAAGTTTAGCCTCTGAAATCTTTAGATGTTTGAAGCAGAAAAAAGTAGGTGTAATCCAGGTCCAAATTCCGTATTTTTCAAGGCAATATATTCTTGTTTCTGGGCAGACATGAAAAGAAGTGAAATTTTCCACTCATTTCAATAATTTGAATTTCATCTCTGAACTGCAGCTGAAATCAGGGGAAAACAGGGAAAATTAAAAGGGAGAGAAAGAGAGGCTTACAAGATTATAAAGGTTATCTACATCTTTTTTTCGGAGGTGATGGAGCAACTAATCCTGGAAACTGTTTCCAAATACATAAATGACAAGAAGATGATTGGGAGTGGTCAGCGTGGATTTATAAGGAGGAAATCATGTTTAACCAAATTTACAGACTTCAACAATGAGGTGTAGAGCTTGGTGGATGAAAGTAAAAAGGATGTTCCCTACATCAGCTTTAGGGAGACTTTTGACACTGTCTCCTGTAACATCCTCATAGACCACCTGACAAACTAGAGGTTAGACAACTGGTCAGAGAGGTGGACTGAAAATTGGCTGAACAGCCAGACCCACAGACTTGTAATCAGCAGCAGAAGGTTAGTTGCAGGTAAGTCATTAGCTGTGTATCCCAGGTGCCAATAGCTGTGCCAATACTGTCTAACCTGGGTGTTGGGACAACGTGCACATTCAGTAAGTTCATAGGTCACAGAATGTGGGAAGAGTGACTGATACACCAGAGGGTAGTGCTGCCATATGCCCAGGCCAGAGAACTGGGCAGAGAGGAATCCCATGTAAACAAGAGGAAATGCAGAGACTTGCATCTGGGAGGAATAACCCCAGGCACTACTACATGCTGGGGACCAACCGGTTGGAAAGCAGCTTTGCTATCCTTTCTTGGCAGAGAAGTACCTGGGTGTCCCAGTGAGCTGATTATGAGCCAGTCATGCACCCTCAGAGCAAAGGCAGACAACAGCCTCCTGGGCTGCATTAACAAGTGTTGCCAGCGGGTCCCAGGATGTGATCTTTCCCCTCCGTTCATCACTAGTGAGGCCACACGTGCAGTACTGTGTTCAGTTCTGAGCTTCCCTCTGCGAGAGAGGTATGGACATGCTGGGGAGAGTCCAGCAAAGGACGCAAACATTAAGCGACTAGAGCATTTGCCATATGATGACAGGCTGAGAAAGCTGGGACTGTGCAGCCTGAAGAACAGCCTGACTGGGGGGATCTTATCCATGTGTATAAATATCTGACAAGAAGGAATGAAGAAGAGGTACTCAGACTCTCCTCAGTGGTGCCCACTGATAGGACAAGATGACACACATTTTAAAAAAGGGAATTATATCTGAACACGAGAAAACACTTTTATATTGTGAGAGTGCTCTAACAGTGGAACAGATTTCCAAGACAGGTTGTGAATTCTCCATCTGGGGAGATATTCAAAACTTAGCTGGACATAATCCTAGGCAACCTGCTCCAAGTAACCCTGCTTGAATAAAGGACTGGAAAAAAGAGATCCCTGCCAACCTCAGCTGTTCTGTAATCAGACCTTTGTACTGGCTTTTCTTTTGGGATATTAATATCTTACTAACAGTACATAACTTCCAGAAAACTAGTGTTTTGTTCAGTCGTCTCAACTAAAATCTATAAGAAATAGTAAAATAAACAGTGGCTTTTCACATTCCTAAGAATGTAGGAATACTGTAAAATAATGCAGTGCAAATATTCTCAAATTAAAATGCAAACTTTAATGCCTGAGTAAAGATATGTAGTAATAAGACTATTGTATGATAAGTGGCTTATCAAAAAAAATTCATTTATTATTCATTCCAATAAAACTAACTACAATTAATTTATTTGCTGTGCCTATCAGTGTAACAAATACTTGATTTAGCATAAGTTAATAAATATGTAAATGAAAAGTTACCAAAGCAGGGGGAAAAAAAAATAATGGATGTTAGCAGCACTCCATCTCCTTTGGTATTTTGTAAATATGTTAACTTTTGTGGTTTGGAAGCTTCATCACCTTCCTATTTCATAGTGACTTGTCCTTGTTTACTGGTCTCATTAGTACAACCAGACATATGCACACTGGGATTGTAGGTTCCGTAGGCTTACAGATAAGAATTGTGTAAGATGAACTCTAAAAATTAAAGTATGGAAAACACTCTGGCGTGAGAATTATTTCAGTGAGCCCAAAAATTACTCAGAAAAATTACTCTAGGAAAAGGTTAAATCATATGTGTAGCATATTGAAAAGTAGTGAAGGTAAAGGTATTCATCCAGCATTCACTCTACTTTAGTTGTGTGTATACATGCATACTAGTACAGCAGGAGCTATTACAAAGCCCATTTCTATTTTTACAAAATTTCTTTACCATAATTTGTATTGTTTGACAGAACACAGGTAGTGGAAAACATTCTTCCTCTTTCATGGTGACCACAGGACATCACTTGATGTCAACTACACCCAACAATGCAGTAGACATGATTGGATTATTTTACAGTCCATGTCCCTGTTGTGAATTTTCTGAACTCCTTTCAAATGTGGGTTTCAAAGAAACTCCATCCACCCTTAAATTACGCAGAGGGCCCCTCCAAAAAAACAGCCTCAGCTTTTTCTTTTACCTAGAAAAGCCTCAGAGCCCTCCATCACCTTTAAGCATGTACACATTACCCACATGCTCATCCCTAAATATTACTTAAGATTCAGCACAGATCTAAGAGAAAGGTCTTGGATTTGGTGCCCAACACTGATGTGTCAAAGCATTCCTCACAGCTCAAAAATGTTACCTTTTCTCTCACAAGGCAGATTCTCCATCTGCAAAAATCAAGACCTACCAGTTTCACTTTCAAATGAGCACAGGGAAGATGAGTTTGTTAATGTTTGTTGAGTAATCAGAGACTATGCTGATAAGCGCCATGTGGGGGAAAAAAAAAAAAGGAATTAATAAAGTTCAGGATTTATATGATTTGCAACAAATAAGTAAAGTCACATAATCAATAATGGTGATGAAAGTAAATATTGCACATCATTCTCATGATACAGGAGGTTAGCAGAAAATGCAGTATCTGACATGCTAAATGAGAAACCAAGATCATTATACTGTTATAGAAGTTGCTGGCTAACATCCCCTTCCTTTTTCAAGCATGCTTCTTCCAAATGAAAGTGTAAATGTAGCACATTAGAATCTGCATTACCTTATGTGCTGACTTTTAGACAACATATTGTCTCTCAGTGTTTGTCCACAGAGAGCTGAGCCTTTATTTCAAACTGAAGTAGATTCTGCTCCGAGCTCTGGAAAACTTGGGTCTCTGCTCATCCAAAACAGCAGCCATTTCACAAGCATTGCATGTATACATTCAACAACCTGTCTGTTTAGAAGATCTCCCCTATTTGCATAGGGCAAGTGGTAAACCTATCAAACACATGAGGCACTATTAATTCTCAGTAGCTAATTGTAGCCTAGCACAGAGAATGGGTGACAGCACCATGCGCCCTCTCAGAGTGCAGGGAGAGACTGAGTCTTCAGTCTTTAATGAATTTCTATTTTTGGTGTATAATTTTCACAGTTTCATTCCATCTTTGTTTGAGGACTCACAGCTAAGATTACATCTGGCACGCAGAGAATTTATTCCTTTGATATTCCTCTTTAATTATGTGTCCTGTGATTGCCAGTGAAATCATTATATAAACCAAAAGGAAGCTTCACTATGTCTCATTACGTTGAACAAAAAAGTTTTGAAACACAGATTGTTGTGTTACTGGATCATTACAGCAGTATATGTTCAACTCATGATCACTGCTTTTTCAAAAATGAGATTAGGCCATTACGTGGTCTTGCATTGATCAACTACCAAAGGCAGGGTGCCTGAAGGACTGTGTGACAAGCAAATTTTAATAGTAGTCATTACACTAACAAAGCTGCCTACAAGAAAGTTTTCTATAGTTTATTCTTAAATTTTATTTTTCTATCGTTATTAAAATATGTATTACGTAGTGTACTATGACAATATATATTTAATAAAAACTGAATTTCATAAAAGTCACCAGTGACTAACAAAGCAAATAAAGTCAAATTAAACTATTTTAATTATGTGCTTTCTTCTATGCTGTCTACGTCAAACTCCGGAGATTCAGGAATTACAAACACCAATGGATTTGTTGTTAGAGTTTTTTAACATAGAAGACATAATTGTGTTTGCCCTTGAATTTGCTAGAGCTATCAATGCAACCAATTAAGGACTCTCAAAAGGAAGGATCTTGTCTTCACTAATTAAATATGATTCTGTAGTGTTGTCAGTATCTGGTCTGTCAGATTTCAGACATGCCCTTCTAACACAGGGTGTGTTAAAAAGGAATTACCAGGCTTGCATGTGCCCAGTATCCTAAGGAAAATGAGTGTGCTTTCTATTAACTTCTGAATGCTGACTTTTCTTTATCAAAGAAGTAATTCTGGAAATGTACACAACACAGACACAGGAATATTCTAACACCCGGTAACGGAAAAAGGATGCAGCCAGAAAAATCAGCCACACCTGACAGTTTGTCATGTGTTTTAAAACAGATCTAGCTGAGAAGAAATAAGATGGGGGGAAGATATGGACTGACCAAAAAATAAAAATATAGAAGTATCTCTCTACATTTCCTGCTGGAACAGCTCTACTTCTTAAAACACCAAATATTCAAACGGCTAGACAAACCAAGTCTGTCCTGCAGCATAATTATCAGGCCACTTAGCAAATCTTTGGGATGTCTGATTAAACTTCTAAATCAGACACTCTTGAGAGGTGAGTGTTTGGTTCATATTTCAGTACTCACTTTTCTTGAACCAAATCTCTCCTCACATGAAATCCCGTCCTATGGAAAACCTTTCTGCCCATACGTTTGTCACATGATTTGGCATAGTCCCAAGAAGAAAAAAAAAAAAACCACAGCATTCAAATAAGTGGCATTTTCCTACCAAAACCAGAAGTGATAAAAATTTACAATCAATGACGATAGACATCAGTGGAAGTAATAGAAATTAAATATGAGGTACCATGTTGATGGAAATTATTAATCCATTAGATTAGCCAAGCAAGGCAAGGATGGCCATTCATCACTAAAGTGACTTACGTCACCTGATGTGAATCATAGACTGATAGCATTATAGAATAGCATTATAGAATATCCCAAGTTGGAAGGGACCCATAAAGATCGAGTTCAACTCCTGGCTCCACACAGGACCAGCCAAATCAGAGCAGATGACTGAAAGCATCGTCTAGATGCTTCTTGAACTCAGCCAAGCTCGGTGCAGCTGCCCTCCCTGGGGAGCCTGTTCCAGTGCCCCACCACCCTCTTGGTGAAGAACTTTTTCCTGATCTCCAACCTAAACCTCCCCTGTCACAGCTTCATGCCATTCCCTCGGGTTTTATCGCTGGTCACCAGAGGGAGGAGATCAGCATCTGCTCCTTTGCTCCCCCTCTTGAGGAAGCCGTAGTCCATGATGAGGTCTCCCCTCAGTCTCCTCTTCTCCAGGCTGAACAAACCAAGAGACTTCAGCCTCTCCTCATATGTCTTCCACTCTAGACCCTTCACCATCTTAGTTGCCCTCCTTTGGGCACTCTCCAACAGTTTTATGTCCTTTTTGTGGCACCCAAAACTGCACACAGTACTTAAGGTGAGGCTGCATCAGTGCAGAGTGGGACAATCACATCCCTAGACCTGCTGGCAATGCTGTGCTTGATGCACGTCAGGACATGGTCCACCTTCCTGGAAACCTGGGCACACTGTTGACTGATGTTCAACTTGCGGTTGACCAAGACCCCCCAAGTGCCTCTCAGCAAGGCTGCTCTCCAGTGTTTCCTCGCCTAGTCTGTATGTGCAACCAGGGTTGCCCCTTCCCAGATGCAGAATCTGGCACTTGCTCTTGTTAAACTTCATGCATCTGGTGATTGCTCGGTTCCCTATTTTGTCCAGATCTCACCGCAAGGCCTCTCCACCCTCAACAGAGTCAACAGCTCTTTCCAATTCAGTATCATCTGCAACTTGCTCACAATCCCTTCTAGTCCTACATCCAAGTCATTTATGAAAACGTTAAAAAGAACTGGCCCTGAAATCGAGAACATCACTAGTGACTGGCTTCCAGCCTGATGTAACCCTGTTTGCCATAACTCTTTGGGGCCAAGCCATCAGCCAATTGCTCACCCATCGCATTGGTTTTGTCTAACCCTATGCTGGACATTTTTTCCAGAAGGATACTGTGAGAAACTGGATCGAAAGCTTTACTGAAATTCCAAGAAAATAACATCAACTAGTTTCCCTTGGTCAACTTGATGGATGACCTTATCATAAAAAGAAATTAAGTTAGTTAAACAGGACCTTCCTCTCACAAATCCATGTTGGCTGTGACTAATGACTGTGTTTTACTTCTGGTGTTTTTAATAACTCCCAGCATAATTTTCTCCATAATTTTACCAGGTACTGAGGTGAGACTGACAGGCATGTAATTACCAGGGTCCTCTTTTTTGCCTTTCTTGAAAGCTGGAACAACGTTTGCCAGCTTCCAGTCAACTGGGACCTCTCCAGGTTCCCAAGACTGTTGAGAAATATTTGAGAGAGGTATCACAACGACATCAGCCAGCTCTCTGAGCACCCTGTGATGAATCCCATCAGGTCCCATGGACTGAAATTCATCCAGGTGGAGCAGCAAATCGCTCACAAGTTCAAGGTTGGCTGGGACTTTATCATTACTGCAGCCACAGTCCTTCAACTCTGGGCATCTGGGGTCCCAGAGCCCATCACTGGTGTTGAAGACAGAGGCAAAGAAGGCATTAAACATCTCTGTTTTGTCTATGCCCCTGTTTGTAAAGTGACCATTCTCATCAAGTGATGAACCAATGTTCTCTCTGATCATCCTTTTGTTATTAATGTATTTTTAAAAACAAAAAAAAAAAAAACTTTTTACTGTCCCCCACAGTATTAGCCAGCTTCAACTCTAACAGACATTTGGCCACGTGAATTTTCTCACTATAAAGACGAGCAGCATCCCTGTAGTCCTCTATTGCTTCCAGCAGCCGTACACTTTCTTTTCCACCTGAACACTAGAAGATCGCTGTTCAGCCAGTCTGGCTTCCTGCCCCACCTGATTGACTTCTGACATTTTGGAATTGTCTGTTCCTGAGCTCTTAGGAGGTGGTACTTACAAGTGACCAGTACTGATGGACAACAATGCCTTCAAAAGGAGTTTCCCTGAGGATCTTACTGACTGTAAGTAAGTTCTGTTATCTTGAGGTCTCTCTTAATTCTTTAAAGAATAATTCATTGATGTCGTCATCCTAGCTGGGTGGGCTTCAGACTTATGCTAATACAGCACCAGGCGCTAGACTGCATCACTGAAGTTCTTCCTACACAGTATTGTAGACCAACATCCACTAGGCTATGAAAACAGTAAACGAGTGATGCCTTTGTTATCCCCAGAGTTCCCTGATGGAAACAAAATACATAGCTTAAGTATTTTACAAGCAGAGCCACTGGGAATGTGTGAAAACAAATCATAGAATCATAGAATCATAAAGCCTCCTCTTCTCCAGACTAAACAGTCCCTGTTCCCTCAGCCGCTCCTCATAAGACCTGTGCTCCAGCCCCTTCACCAGTTTCGTTGCCCTTCTCTGGACACGCTCCAGGGCCTCGATGTCTTTCTTGTGGTGAGGGGCCCAAAACTGAACACAGTACTCGAGGTGCAGGGGGACGATCACCTCCCTGCTCCTGCTGGCCACACTATTCCTGATACAAGCCAGGATGCCGCTGGCCTTCTTGGCCACCTGAGCATACTGCTGGCTCATGTTCAGGTGAAAACATTTAAAACCATAAACCTAACAAACATCAAATCAGTCAACAGTATAAAGTTTCCTGGAAGCTGAGAGCTCCAACACAATATACTCAGAAGACATATCATGTTGCCTAGTTAGAGAGACAATCTAGCTGTACCCAAGAATAATCTCACAAACTTGAGATGTTTGGGTTGAAACTTTTCTTTGTTTTAAGGACATACAGACTTGATGGCTGAATCTCTATTCTTGAAATACTCACCTTGAACAGCATTACACTAAGAATACCAAATTTGACAAGAAAAATCTCTCTTCATGGCAAAGAATCCATCTAAGACAAACAGAACACAGAAAGGGAGAAACAAACAGATCACTACAAGCATACAAACATTAATTGTAATATATTCATGTAGAAACTCAACATTCAAAAACATCCAAGAGTTTTAAGAAAGTAAGCACCATTAACTTTCAGTTCAATTGATTCTTTGGGGTACCTTAGTGAATTTGAAAATCTTCCCTGCAGACAATTAATCACTTTATATTGGCATTCAATAGTGCTCTGTATTGATAACTTTTTTTAATCTTTTATTGTGTGTTTGTCAGCTGCATACAGTCAGAAGAAATGATTGTCCAGTTTGGTTGTTACTTCAGGATGCAAGAAATTTGCTATCAGAGCATCATAACAGGAAAAAAAAATATGTTTTTCTGACATTCAGAAATATTTTATGGCAAAAATAAAGAACGAGTTACCGTATTTCGTCCTTTTTGCATGTGAGCCTTTTGCACTGTGTCAGATTAATGTTTTGTGATAAAAGTAACAGAAGTAGAAAAGTTTACCCAACAGACCATAGCACAAAACTAAACATGCGCTTCAACCGCCAAAGAGAATATTATTATTATTATTATTATGAGTGTGATTGAAAGAACTCTTCCAAACATGCATGTTTTTCTAACATCGATGAAAAGGTTTTGTTTTGCATATTGCATAAATACTTCCTAAAAATGAGTGAACTCTCTAAGAAATTTTTCACATCAATATCACATCTAAACACAAACGTTATGACCTGCTAAGGGCATAATACAGTACTTCAAATTATGATTAAAGAAAAAAATAAGAAGATACAAGTAACTGGCATGTGGCAGTAAATTATATCTTCTGGATATAGCTCCCAGGAAAAGGAGGTAAATACTAATATTGTATACTCAATTTTGTGTCATACATTCTAATCATCAGTCATAGACTCATAAAATCATAGGATGGTTTGGATGGGAATAGACCTTAAAGGTCATTTAGTTCCTACATCCCTGCT
>VWZZ01005588.1:39511-73731 GCA_013399095.1 Psophia crepitans
TGGGGCATCCACAGCTTCTCTGGCAGCATTTTCCTATGTCTCATCACCCTCATAGTAAAGGATTTCTTCCTAATATTTAGTCTAAATCTACCTCTGTCCAGCTTAAGGCCATTACCGCTCATCCTATCACAACATGGCATCATAAACATTCTCTCGTCAGCTTTCCAATAGTCTACCTTCAGGTACTGGAAGGCTGCTATAAGGTCTCCCCAGAGCCTTCTCCTCTGCAGGTGGAACAAGCTCAACTCTCTCAGTCTGTCTCCAGAGGAGAGGTGGTCAAGTCCTATGATATGGACCCACTCCAAGAAGTCCATGTCTTTCTGGTACTGGGGACTCCAGAACTGATAAAAAATTTCTTCCTAACATCTAATCTAAATCTCCCCTCTTTTAGTTTAAAGCCATTACCCCTTGTCCTGTCACTGTACTCCCTGATAAACAGCCCCTCTCCAGCTTCCCTGTAGATGCCCTTTAGGTACTGGAAGGCTGCAATTAGGTCTCCCCAGAGCCTTCTCTTCTCTAGGCTGAACAACCCCAACTGTCTCAGCTTGTCTTCATAGAAGTTGTACCCTTTGCTCTCAGATGAGTGCCTGCCATTCTGCCTTGAGGGTGAGGTAAGATGAATGTACTTGACCTGTCACAGAACAGTGCTGGTTGCTGGGTTATCACAGAATATTAGAAATTGGAAGGGACCTCGAAAGATCATCTAGTCCAACCCCCCTGCCAAGGCAGGACCACCTAGAGAAATATAACCTAGACTTATGTGCACTGCAAGTCTCCTATTCGGCCAGCGAATGTCCCTCCTTCAAAGAGGCATCCTCGCTGCGCGTCCTGAGCAAAATGCCACGTGAACTGCCGCGCCATGCCCTAACTGACGCAACGCGTTCCATTTTCCTGCTGGGCAGCCTTTTGTAATCATGGGGATGGCCTTGGTTTTTCTGGCCCCACCCAGGCCACATCAGTGCCTCCCCCAAGCCTTGCTGGCTCCTAGGGGGTTTCTGCGCTTCTCCACACGTCACTGCCTGAGGAAACCCCTGAGTGTCTGCATTTGCTGTGCTGCTGAGGGCTGAGCCTGCTGCGGAGCCGCTCCCCTCAAAGACTGACTTGTCTATTATCTTGTTCTTAATTTTAATCTTTCCTTTCATCTGCTACAATCACCTGTAGCATTTTCTCCAGATTTTGTCTGTTTAGCACTGAAATATTGAACTCAAATTTTGGGTCATATTTAAAATATATCTGTCTGAATCTGGACCCTTTTCTCATTTTTATTCTTCTGGAAACCCAAACTACCCTTTCTTTCAGTATCACCATCCTCTGACTCCCTCTGAAAAGCAAAATTCAGAATCAATTGATAATAAGTGTCTATTGCCCTGATAATGTTACTTGGCATCCTCTGCAGCTGCAAAACAGACTGTGCTATGAAAATAGTTCAACTTTTCCACATACCAAACTATTCAAGAACTTTTCTAGACTGTCTTAAAGATGAGTTGTTACTATAAAAGCAAAATGTCTCTACAGAGGTTCAAAACAGTAAGAATTTGAACAAAAGAGACAACCTATATGGCAGTGTTGAGTTAAAAAATGGGGTGCAGAGGGAGGAGGTAGTTGTTTGGGGGTTTTTCAGTTGTTTTAAAACAAAGATCTTTTCTGGGTTTAATCTTTTATGCAATCATTAAAATTGTATCCACAGTAAGGTCTGTAATCAATTTTGTTTTTCTGAGTAAAGAACTTTTTAGAGCTTGTGTTTAACTACAATGTATGAAAGAATAAAAAGAATAAATTTTGACAACTGTCTAAAAACTATTTTTTATTTTCTCCTCTTTTTGCACTGGTAAATAGTCCCAGATGATATTTGATTGACAACAGTAAGGCTGCACATCTGGGCTCCCATTCACTGTAGCATTTTAAATTAGAATTTTACTTAGTAATGACAAGATTGGATAATTCTATAATTCTTCAAATGGAACAATTATTTGCAGTCTTGCATAACATACTGGTGATGAGTTACAATTATTGCATAGGCTCAAAAACCCATTACCCAGCAGCTTCTGGGTCACATCCAACGAGACTTCAACAGATATGCACACTTAAATGACTATTTTTTTTGATCTCTTGTTAATAATCACTTGCTTCCATGGGGAAAAACAAACAAACTTTCTGAAAAGCCGTGAAGAACATAGCCATGAGATACACAAAATGTTCTAAATGAAAAAGTTTGAATCTGTGAAATCAGTAGTAGGTACAAGTCTTTCTTTTGGATATAATAACTTTGATGTTAATTTTAGAGCTTGCAGTGTCTTTGATACTGTCTCCCCATAGACATCTTTGAATTGCCTAGCATTCCTCAGTGATTAATTGCTTTTTCTGAAAGTGCTGCATCACCTGAAGATGACACTTTCTTAACACAAAGAAAGTACAGAATAATGATTTCTAAACCAATGTTTTGAACATGATAATACTGCAATGATGAAGATGGTGTAGGCAGCTCAATGCCAGCCCACAAGTTTTTTGAAGCAGCTCCTGAATCTTGACAGTTGACTTAAAAAAAAACAAAAAACAAACCACCCTTTTCATTTCCAATGGTCTGTTTTGTACAGTAGACATGCTAACAATTTGGAAAAAAAAAAATTAATTTCTTGGCATAATCCTACTGACTTCACTAGAACTGAGCATTTGTCCAATATTAGACACTAACTATTATTTGTAATCAATATTTAGGGAACTAGTGAAAATTGGTTACTTGAGGTAATGTAATGGTAACAACTGCTTACATTAAATTTGCTACAGCTTGGCATTTGCATAACATATGAAATCTGATATCTCTAGAGGTTCTTTTCTAAAGCAAGCTGCCTGTTCAGGAAGACGTCCAGAGTCAGAGCTTCAGATTAGAATCAATGGAGTAATTCAGTGTTTGGATAAGTAAGCTTAAGTTGGGACGAAAAAGACATTAAATTTCTGGAAAATGGACCATGATCAATAAAAAAATAACATGTCTAAGAGCAGAACTCAACAAATGATGCAATCTGTATTCCTGTAATACAGTCAAAGCTCAAACTGCACGCTTGTATTTTCATGTTTGTATTTAAGATTGCTGCTGCGAAAATGAGTTTTTTAGCTTCATTCCACATACTTCCCTGATGAAGCCATGAAAATATTTTCAAGGTTCCTGTGGATACTTTAGCAGAGGTATGCAGTCTGTGGCAGAGACATCACATGATACCTGCTTTTACAACTTATTGTATTTATTTTAAATCCATTTTTTTATTGTTGTATGCACATCCATGAAGACTTTTCTTTTGGGGTCTGCTCAATGCATTTCCAGTACCAATTTTATGATGTCAAACTTTAATGTGTCAACACCCTGCTTGGTGTGTAGTTGTGGTATTCTTTAGAGAAGTTGAGATCTGCTTTCTTTATTTCATTCATTCCACAAAATTGGCTATTAATTAATTCCACTAAAAGTGGTTCTTTAGTTTCTTTCTTTCCTTCTGAAGAACATGCATGTAAATATATACATGCACATAGATCACCAGTACAAATGCTGCCCGATGTGTGTTCACAGTCACAAAGGTAGGAGGCCTGTACTAACTAGAATAGCAAAATTATTTTTTTCCATTTTAATTAATTTTTTTCTCATCTTAATGACTCCTATATACATCATGGAGACACCTGACCTGATGTTACATAGAGAAATAGGCACGCTGAAGGAGGCTTATTTATGTGATAGGAAGATCCTTTCTTTATATTTCCTTTTCAATGAGATTTTTTCTGTATGGAGCAATTTACAAGCTGGGCTCAACGCAATGATGGGCAAATTTCAAATTCAGGGTTTGAATTCAGATTGATATGTGAAATATGTCTCTTATTGATGCCAGTTCCTCAATTAAATTTATTTCTCTGGCTCATCTACATAGTGTCCATATACATTAACACACTGAAAAACATGGTCTGGAATCATTACTTGCACTTCTTTCAAAAACTACAATACAATTTTCTGGCTTGGTGAAATCTTTGCAGTTGGAAAAAAGATTCATCTACATAATCTGCCAAATCTCTTTCAAACAAACAAAGAAACAAAACCCACCGAAACCCCAAAAACTCCACAAACAAACTAACAATCCTATCCCCAAAAAACCCACAGAGTACAACACAGCAAAATGTTCTACCTGCAAAATCATGTTTTAAAGTAAATTAACAACTTCTACTTTAATATCCATGCACATTGAGGAGAAGCAGATAATAAGACTACTGAGGTATCTGATTTTCTGAATAGAGCTAGGAAGAGTCCTCATCAGCTAATTGTATGAATGCAGGAAACCATCCTTCAAAAATTATCTGGACGATATAAAATGGTCTGACAGAGTATAGAAAAAAAAAATTAATTTATTTCCCAATCTACTCTACCTGTTTAGCAGGCATTTAACCTCACATACATATTTTAAAGTATTTTAAAGGGTAAAATTTCAGTGATATCATCAGCCAGCTAATCTCACAGAAGTTAAAAGATCACTTTGCAACATGGCTAAATTGGTATACTTGAAGTATGATCAAGGCACACTTGAGTTTTCTGGATTGTTGGCATTGAAAGTTACATATTAAAAAATTAAGTTTGCAAGTTAAAGAAATCAGGCATTTATGATCAGCAGATATAAAATGGTATAAATTTACTCCCCAGAAAGAACGCACATATTTGTTTAGTTAAACCTTACTGGGCTCATGAGCAGTTAGAACTGATCTAGTTCTCAAACAGAATTTAAGCAGTTTTTCATATTATCACAAAAGTCTATTTTTTCATTAGAAGAATACACGTGTGTGGCCCAATCTATCAAAGTAACATTTCCTGTTATAGCAAAAATTCTCTTTCACTTGCACACAAATAAGTAAGGACAATGTAGTTATGTCAGACTTACTTACAACAGCAAAGACGGATCAGAATTTAGCTAGTGTCGATAATTCCGGTGGTATTTGCATTCAAACACACACTGAGTAGAGAATGACACTTCAAATAATATCAATTTGCTAAAAAATGTTAAGCATGTCTTCTGTGACTGACAGCACAAGACGTTTTGAATGCTAGGTGCTACACAAACAATCTGCATAGTATATGGAATAATTTCAGTTTAGGTTTAATTTACAGGCCCCTTACTCTCCTACATCATCTCTCTTTGGGTTTTTTGATACCTGGATAGAACAACCAAATATTTTAATTGATATTAACAGTGCACACTGAGTATTTTAAATATGCTAGATTTACTTTTTTCCTCCCCCCAATTTTTTTTCCCCCTCTATTTACAGGTAACAGAGAAAAATAAATACAGCTAATGCAAATTACTATGGTTCTAAGGAGGTTAGTGGGTTTGCCCTGGTTTAAAACAACAACCTGTGGACTATTTCACATCCCCAGTGATTTACTATTCAGAAATACATATGTCCATGAATCACTACCTGCCCCAGAAGGCCAGGTGAAATACTCCAAACATTCTTATGAAAAATTAAAACCAAATTATCTCAGTTTCTGACATGAAGAAAGCAAAACCTTTCATTTCCCTCCCCTTTTAAATTCCATATATGTTCCTTGGAGTTGACAACTCAGAAATTATCTTTACTCCTAACAACCACAAATGACACGTTTAGAGTCTCAGGTTGTCTACACACATGGTTTCATGTTTTGTAAACATAGCTTGCATTAATTTATAGCTGTAATCCCAACAGCTGAAGCACATAGCCAAATACAGATTTATGATACAAGAGTTCATCTTCAGTTCTGTAGTATGTGTTGTCAATGAGTCAATGAGACTGTCCAAATGAATCATTTTAATGTTAAAAAGATGGACTCTATAGACTGTAGCTTTCTTTTGAAGAATGCAAAAAAAGCATTGAAAATTTTATCAGAGAATAACCAAAAATTAACAATCAGAATGCCTAGAGCCTGCCTAAGTATTAGATAATAACGTTTATGCAAATAAATGAAATAGCAAGCTTCACCCCTTTGAAAACAAAAGCATGTTTCTTAGCATGCCTAGTTTCAGTAAGATTTTTTTTTAAAATTGTAGCCAATGTGAGTTATAATTACCATTGAAAATATAACTGTGTTTTGTTGCTTTTGAACATCTCACCTCAAGTGATACTGCTAGTTGTGTCTCATATGGCCTATTCCAGTTTACTCTGCAAAATATCTGGATGTTTATGGAAATGGTCATTGCTCTCTTTCTCAGGGAGTTAAGGTGGAAGCAGAATCTAGTATCTCAGTAGCAATGAACTAGAATAGATGTTTGTCTCGTGGAGCACCCAAAACACAACTGTACCTAGTCTTCGGGCCTGCAGTCTGTGTTGTTTTAGCTCCAATGTTAACAGATGACTCATAGCTAAGAGGTCATCTGAATTAGACAAGATATGTAAACTGAGGATCAAGGTATGAAATGACAGCAAGCATGTTAAATCAATATTATACCTACAAGGTTACACATAAAGAAGGGTGACATGACTGACTATGTCAGAGCAGACAGGAGAAAAGTATGAAGGTCATAAAGGTCGAGAAAAGAAATGGAGTAACTGTTATGTCGGTATTGGGTATGTACTGGGTTTACAGTACATGCAACATGTATGTATTGGGGTTGTGTGGCAAGGTTTTGGTAGCAGGGGGGTTACAGGGGTGGTTTCTGTGAGAAGCTGCTGGAAGTCTCCCCCATGTCCACTAGTGTCAATGCCAGCCGACTCCAAGACAGACCTGTCACTGGTCAAGGCCAAGGCCATCAGCAATGGTGGTAGCGCCTCTGGGATAACATAATTAAGAAGGGGGAAAAAAACCACGAAACGTAGCAGCAGCTTTTGCAGCCAGAGAGAGGAATAAGAAGATGTGAGAAATTCTACAGACACCAAGGTCAGTGGAGAAGGAGGGACAGGAGGTGCTCCAGGCGCCAGAGTAGAGACTCCCCTGCAGTCTGTGGAGAAGACCATGGTGAGGCAGGTTGTCCCCCTGCAGCTCATGGAGGATGATGGGGGAGCAGAGATCCACCTGCAGCCTGCGGAGGAGGTGGAGACACCTGAAGGAGGCTGTGACCCCGAGCACTGGAGCAAGCTCCTGGCAGGACCTGTGGATTTGTGGAGAGAGGACCCAATGCCAGAGCAGGTTTGCTGGAAGAACTTGCAACCTCCTGCGGGACCCATGCTGGACAGTCTCTTCCTGAAGGACTGCACCTTGTGGAAAAGACCCATGCTGGAACAGTTAGTGAAGAACTGTAGCCCATGGAAAGGACTCACAATTGAGAAGCTGGTGGAGGACTGTCTCCCATGGGACAAACCCCACACTGAAGCAGGGGAAGAGTGTGAGGAGTCTTCCCCTTGAGGAGGAAGAAGCAGCAAATACAACATATAATGAACAGACCACAACCCCCATTTTCTGTCCCCCTGTGCCACTGAGGGGGAGGAGGTAGATAAATTGGAAGTAAAGCTGAGGCCGGGAAGAAAGGAGGGGTGGGAAGAGACATAAGACTCTCAAAGCCTCCAGAGTGGAAGCTCTGTTCCCTGTCATTAAACTTCATTAAACTTCATCTTAGCTAAACTTAGCTAAACTAAGCTTAGCTTAGTTTTGTACAGTGACATGCTAACCCTGTTCAATACTTCCAAACACTGACAGTCTCCTCTAAGAATCTAACACAGCTGATTACATACCTGCTATACTGTGTTGTTAGAACAGTGGCACAATAGCTCCTGTCCCCTGAGACCTGAAGTTCTAATTTGCAAAAAAAAAAAAAAAAAAAAAATCTGACTAAAACCCTAGACCTTCCCCTTTTCAGATCCTTAGATCAAAGACAACTGAGAATTCAATCCTCATGAACCAAGTTTCTAAAAATATTAAGTTAATGTTTCTCTATACTGTCGATATTTTTCTTTCTGATTGGGCTGGACTGTTGAAGAGTGTTTTATAAAGCCACATTATTGATACAGTTATTATTCATAGACTCAAGCCTACAATCAAGTCTATGGCGGCAGGGTTGGAACCAGATAATCTTTTAAGGACCCTTACAACCCAAGCCATGCTATGATTCTATGATTCTAATCCAGGATTGTGGTCTCAGTTTTCAAGTAGTGAGAAAAGGCTTTCTGTTTTCTCTTCCTGATGTGAAAAAAGATAAGTATGTGACGTCGTCTTAACATTATGCTGTCACTTCAGATTCTGAGGGCAGAGCAGGATATTTAATAAAAATTAAAAATAATCATCAGATAGGGTCATTTCAGGGTCAAGTTTCTTTACACTGCTAATTACCCTCATCCTATTTTTAAGAGTGGGGTATATGTTTTTCTTCATTCACTTTGCAAGGTATGACTGCTGTTGACATTTCTGACAAGTTTTCACTAGCTATGGTATATTCTCTGAGTTGTGCATTATTATAACAGATTGTGCTTTTTGTTTTTCACTGTCCTTTGCATGCACTAAAACACCTTAGTATGAATTTCAGGCATTGATCTGCTTTCCTCTTCTGTGTTATTCTATATTGCATGCCAGTAACAGTGAAGAGTCTGGCCATGATTTAAACTGAATTCTATGGTGCCACGATATATTTGGAAAGGGCTAGATTCCATTTAAGCATTTCTGCCCACCCACTCTGTATTGAAAAACATTAAAAACTATCTAATTATTTACTCTGCGCTATGTATCCTAATACTCTTGTGTGAAAGATGTTTGATGATTAGGAGAAATCTGCCCCCCATTGCCCTAGCAATGTACATTTCAAATCAAGAATCTTTAATTCTCATGTAATGTATGGTTATGTGATGTCATACACAGTTTCATGAGGTTTATGCAGCTATGTAGCATCTACAGTGTCAAAAAGTCTCTTGGCAGGAAAAGCTGGGCACAGCAATGCTTTGACATCCTGTCACTTGGTCCATGTTCTGATAGCTGAGAGTCTAAGATTTGTAAGTGCAGACTGGCTTTTATACACAGATGTAAAGAAACAACTACAAAAGCTTTGTTTCTTCTAAGAAAGGGATTATCCAAGTTTGTATTTCATAACAGTCAGGCATAGCTGTTGTTTCAGAAAACATTTACTAGACCCTAATAATTTATGTACAAATTTTGGCCTTAATGTGTAGCCATCTTTGTTATATTCTACTGTTTTAGCTTGCATGATGTATACTTTTGATCCATATATGTAATATAGGTGCCGAAGTTCAAGAATTGCAAATGCAAATAAAGGCATGCTCGGGGAGGGGGGGGAGCGGAAATCCACACAAGTTCCATAACGTAAATGCTGATAACAGTGATATAAATGAGCTGTTCACTCACCAGAAAGTGCAATGTTCTAAGAAGGTCCATCACAACTTAAAAAAAAAATAGGTGAGTGGTATTGGCGCTAAAGAAAGAAGAGGTTCTTTTCTTAAACTTAAAGTCTGGAGATTTATTTATTTTTTCCCAGAATGCATTCTTCAGATACAAAGCCATATTCTTAATGAAGGCTCTAGTTCACTGAAACACAAAAATTATCTCTCCTCTTTTCATCAGGATATGAATATTCCAAAATTCTTTTCTCTGATATAAAATAAAAATTCCAGTGCTCTTTCTGATAAATACAAAGTCAAAATTACTCATTTACAAAACAAGAACAACAAAAACAACCCACACAGCTATTTTCTAAAGAGGATAAAATATGTCTTCAGTAATGAACAATTCTCTTTCTACTACCAGCATCCTTTCAGAGAATGCATTTGTAAGTGCTCCCAAGGGAGAAGACTAGACTACTTAGCTTCTTTTTAGAGAAAGAAAGAATATAGCAAAGGCTACAAGAAGACCAACCAACTTTCATCGAATTGTCATTTAATTCTCCCCACAAACAATTTCAGAAATATTTCCTGGCCACAGTGTCAGTGTTTCTGAAAGCCTTATGAGCAACAGTACAATGCACAACACTGTTCTCCAGCATCAGCAGGCACTCAACAGAGGCAGGGAACAATGGCCCTCGGCAGGTTTCTGTGCTTCAGTTTGGATGTCAGAGGAAGTCTGCAACCTACTTCTGCTCTCCCTCTCAACCAGAATCCAGAGATTCAATCAGTCAACCTGTTTTACTTGAACCAGCTATAGCAGGCATGCTTTCCCTCATCTGCTCCCAGAACTTGTCCCACATCAGCAGAATGGGAAGAGAAGACAGACAAGTATTTCAGAGGTTAGGTAAACAGTCAGGTAATGCTAGGGATTTTCATTTTGATTTCACTTTTAGCAGCTCAATTAATTTCTAACTATTATTATAGCTGACAACTAAGCACATATGGGAAGCCTTCTAAAGGAGTTGTGGTTAGCTCAAATTAAAGGTGAGACAGGAGCCACTGTGCTCAGATCCCTTGGACACCTGTGAACAAAACAGAGTGAGCTGTTAAGGCACAGCTCTTCCTTTCTTCTTCAGCCTCCCTTTAGCAGAAGCACTAAGATAGCCACCTGCACGTGGTTTCTTTGTGGGTTTTTTTTTCCCCATAATTTCCTGTTTGAAGAGTCTTATTACTCCCTACTTATTTTTCTTTTTAATAAGTTATTTATCTTTCCACTACATTGCTTTTGTTGTCTAACAACAGAGTTTGCTCTGTCTCTACTACTTTTGACTAGCCTATTTCAGAAGCACACAGAGCCTTGAAACTCCAGAGGTGAACATAAGGCAGGATGCTGCAGAGATGCCATGCTAACCTTAAAACAAACTTATCTTTTCCTCCTAGAAGTGAAACTCAACCTGTCACTTCCAGCAAAACAAGTCTCCTGCAGAAACTTTAGTATACTCTATCTCCCTTATAAATGGAGAGAATAAAAAAAAATATTATAGTCTCAAATTAATATCACATTGAAACTATGTCTCACCAATGTTTAATGAGGTCACCTACAACATTACACATGATAATGCACTACAGTTTAGGACTGGTAGTAGTATAGTATAATAGTGTTACTGTATAATGTCTGAAATCTGGCTTCTAGATCATCCTCCTACCAATTAATCTAACCTTCACATTTTCCTTAGGTCATTTTAGACTGTAGAATTGAGAGAAACAGTGTCAAAATATGTGTTTGGAGTACAATGCTGTTCTCAAACCACCAGACAATTTCCATGACATGCAATAAAGATCTTGAGCTATAAGGTTTTGCTTGACCACTCCATTGTAATTGACTACTTACTATAACTTAGGATGTGCTCCCACATAACTGGTCAAATTAATCCTTGGTGCAAAGCCAGTGGCTTGCATATCTTTGCTCCAAAGATAAATTACAAGCCCTCTGACATGTACTGTCAGCAACAGCACCTCAGAATAGTTGGTTAAAATGCAAAGGTGGAACTGAGGGTGGTGAGGCACTGGAACAGGTTGCCCAGAGAAGCTGTGGAGGCCCCATCCCTGGAAATTTTGAAGGCCAGGTTGGATGGGGCTTTGGGCAACCTGGTCTAGTGGAGGGTGTCCCTGCCCATGGCAAGGGGGGTGGGAACTAGATGATTTTTAAGGTCCCTTCCAACCCAAACCATTCTGTGATTCTGTGATTCTATGAATAATTTATTCTTCCTTTCTAATGAAGGAAAAGAAAATTAAAAATCCAGTTCTTTCATTTTTTTCACTTCATCACAATAGAAGTCTCTTCAACTGAGGGGAAAAATAATGTGGTTTCCTTTGGTGGATTACAGAGCAATATATTTTTTTGATCCTTATTAAAATTTTGCTATGACTTGGATTTAATCTGTTCATGCATATTTATCCATTTTTAAAGATCATCTAATGAAAATTGCCTCTCACCTTGATTAAAAAGACCTTTCAGTATCTAAACTTATACTAATAAATATTAATCTGCATCCCAACAGGAAATCAAAACTGTCTTCTAATGTGTAATACGGGTTCTCCCTTCTTTCTCTAATTGTTATTTTGCAGACATTCTATAATTTATTTATTTTTTTATTAGCAGAGTGATAGCATAGCCTTCAAGCAGACAACTAGACTTCTCTACGGCACCTCACAGCCCCTTGGTTTTGTAAACAACTCAAGTCTCACTCATAACTTCTTAATTGATTTCATTTGTAGACTGTAAATGTTGTTCGCGTGTTACTGCAAAAGGAAGAAGAGTTTAAATGAAGTGACGGCAATAGGCTCAGCACTCTGCAAACTGAAATCCTTTCTGCTTCCTAGCTAGCTTTTCCTTAAAATCCAATTCAATCCTGTGTTCTTCTTGTGAAGTGCATACTGAGTTCAGAGGGAATTATACACTTTTGCATGGGCTTTGAGGAATGATTCAGCGTTATGCAAGGCTTCCCATGGAAATACTGCTACAGGCTAGGTCTTGAAGAGAAGCTGCCCACTCAGTTAGTAATGATGACATTTGGTAGAACCTGTTGAAAACCGGTAAAAATGTAATAAAATATTTTTTCCACATTTGCTATCTGCTTCCACTTCTCTTACAATATAAATTAAAATAGTGAGAAATCTGGAATACAACTTTAAATGCTTAAAAACATTTAAAGTGTTAATGACCATCTAGAGAAAAACAAATTCTTACTTTGTCATAAATACATTAAAAAAACCCAAAATATAAAAGGAATGAAAAGCATAGAACTCAGACCAGATAAAACATCACCAAAAGAAGAAAAACAGCTGGAGAAATAAAGAGGACTCAGGAAGAATAGATCTCACATGTTCTGAGCCTCCACAGACCTTTCCAAGGGCAATATTTAATAAAAATAACCTTTTGTCTATAGCAAAATAACATCTCCAAAAGCAATACGGCAGAACATCACCACATTAACAAAACTGAGACCATTCTTTGACAACATCTATCTGCTCTTTTGTTATTCATCAGAAATAAGGTAGATCTCATCTGACTTCTAGACACCAGTATCTATGCTAACATGTTTGCCTCTGTTTCTAGTCAACAGAGAGAAACAGATACTTCTAAATTCCACAAAATATCCAACCTATTTTAGTTATCGCCCTTAAAATGAGATTAATTGCACACTGAAACAGCCTGGTTTTCTTCACTCTTTACAAAGGGAGTCTAGAAAACAAACTACATATCGACATTATGTTGTAGATGCCTGAAGTTAGAGGAAACACATCCATTCCTATATACAGTTATCAAGAAACCTAAGCACAGGCTCTTGTTTTCATTCTTCTTCTCTCATTTTCCCTATTTTATGCAGCATAAAACACACTTTTCTTATCAGTACCTCTGTACAAACAAAAGAACACAATCTATTTACTTACAAAAGTTGCTATATAAATTTCTTCTTAATTAGTTATAAAAAAATTATTCCAGAAACAGTGGATTGACCTTGTCTTTCTTATTCCTCAGCAAAGCAAGCAACAGTGAAATGAGACAGCAGATTTGGAACTTCTGACAATGTTTAGTCATTTATTTCTCAGACCATGCAGCCAGTTTTTAAAAAGGCCAGATGGAGAGACAGAAAGAGATGAAACTTGAATCATGGTTGTTCCAAAAAGAAAGGTCAGAATATCTGAAACGGCTGAAGAATGAAGGAAGGAAAAAGGTGAAAATTCATTAATTCTGTGGTACAGATGGCAACTTCCTTTCATTTTATCTTATCCAATCATATTTTTCCTTTATTGTTTTGGGGGAATTTTTGAAGTATGCCTGTACTATGCATTTACAAAACATTCAACATTTGGATACTGTAACACTGTAAATGATAATAATCATTCTAAGGTGATTTGGACACCAGAAGAGAAGTAATAATGCATTACAGTTACCAGGACAGAATCAAACAGGAACAGAAAGAGCTGGAAGGGAAATGAGAATATTAAAGTCTTTGTGTGAGTTCACGCATGAACCTTTTCTAAATGTCTATATCACTGTCTCATCTTTGGCATACAAATAAAACACTTTTGTGTTTCCATCTATTCTTTTCACTGCTGTCATGATTCTTACCTCATTTAAGGATGAGTTCCAGGACAGAGGCTATAGAATCATAGAATCATAGAATGGTTTGGGTTGGAAGGGACCTCAAAGACCATCTAGTTCCAACCCCCTTGTCATCAGCAGGGACACCCTACACTAGACCAGATTGCCCAAAGCCTCATCCAACCTGGCCCTGAACTCTTCCAGGAAGGGGGCCTCCACAACTTCTCTGGGCAACCTCTTCCAGTACTTCACCACTCTCACACTGAAGAATTTCTTCCTAATATCTAATCTAAATCTCCCCTCTTCTAGTTTAAACCCATTATCCCTTGTCCTGTCACTCCTTGCCCTTGTAAACAGCCCCTCTCCGGAGATCTTTCCTGTAGGCCCCCTTTAGGTACTGGTAGGCTGTAATTAGGTCTCCCCGGAGACTTCTGTTCTCCAGCCTGAACAAGCCCAACTCCCTCAGTCTGTCCTCGTAGGCTACATATACCACTAGCCTACTGTTTGCACCAACACAGCAAGTGTTCAGAATAAAGGTATCTGTTAGATATGGCTCTGTGACTCATCAGACCTTTCTGTATCTATACAGAAAACAACTAAAGGTAGACAAAAGAAAAAAAAATATGATTTCATTGACATTTTAGAACATTAAATACTTCCTAGTCAACTGTAACAGTAATTATATTTGTTTAAAAAACAAAGAAACAAACCCTTTTTCTATGGTTTAATGATGATCACGTAAATAGCACCAAATAAATTGCTTCTTTAAATTAAGCTTTCAATGAACAGAAAAGTAGGCACATATGTCATTTCAAATATGAACAATCTATGTGCTCTTCTTAATCAATCAGTTCTTACTTATCTTCATCAATATTCAACATATTTCTCGTTTAAAAGCTGTGAACTGACTTAAAAGTACTTTAAAAGATGAATGAATGAAAGATGGGTAAAAATTCACTCCAGTATGAAATTTCTGTTTCATTCTATCATTTTCTTTTTTTTTTTTTTTCCCTTTACTATTCCTCAGCAAATGGGGATGAGGAGAGTGGAGATAGAAGGCAGTGGGGATGAAAATAGAAGTGATCTAAGTGATCTTAAAGTGGTCTCTCCTTTCTTTTTATAATTTATTGGACCCTGCAAGCAAAAAGCTAGATTGTTTAGAGTGTGATCATTTTATAGGATCTTCTTTTATTCTGCAGAATCCCCTGTCAAAATGCTGTCATATTTGTTGACTTCAGTAGCGTGGTTTCTTAGACAGGTATGTTCTGACTGCACTGTCTGTAGATTGCATGTTCATGATGACCTTTCTCTCCCAAACATTGAAACAAATGAGATGAGACAACCTCTCTAGCACAACTTCACCTAGAGCCAGATTGGGTCCATGAATGCTTTACATACATATTAAAGCAAAAAAAAAAAAAATATATAACTAATCATTTGACATCCTTGTCTAACCTTATAGTCGTCGTCCTCTTAGAGTAAGTCAATGCAAATGGATAAAATTTAGCATTCATATATGCATCTAGAGAAAGAAGACTACATCTAAAATGTGCAGAATGACGATCTTGTGTACTTCAGCAGGAATGCAGCCTAGATTGTTCCTCATCACAGGAAATTTTACATCACCCTGTTTTAAAAGTATATGCCTGGCTTGAAAATGCTGCAACTTTATGTGGAGAAGGCAGAAAAGCCATACAGGAAAATGGTGTACAGCTGAGGAATGAAGCAACCAAAAAAATGAATTAGAAAAGCTGATATCTGATAATGAAATCTTCCCTGCGTAAAAGTTTAGTGGTGTTTTCTGCAGTAGCTATTTCCAGTCTCCACAGGGAGATATAAATAATAAGGCCCAAGCTGATAGTAAAATGAAGGATTTCTCTAGCTGCTGGTCACTTCAGCAGCTCTCAACCTGCAAGCTGTTCGCACAGTGCTATATAGACGTAGCTGGCAACAAAAGGTATCAGGTTTTGATGAGTTCAGAATGAACAATTCAGCTGTCAACAACTGCTATTTAGATAAAGTACACAAATAAGACAATTGTTGTAAAAGTACATGAACAATTACGGTACATGAACAATTATTACTGTGTGCGCATAGGCAATCATCTGTGCAAATAATAAGGAGTACCTCATCTCATAATAACAGTTTTATTGATAAAAATTAGTCTACAAGAGGCCCTGACAAAGAAAAATATTATGTGAGGCAGCTTTAATCCATTTATAATGATAGAACTTGCAATTATAGGAGAGTATTGTGGTATGTCCTCTCATTAACAATTCTAAGCACTTCCCATCAACAAACCTATTTTCAACAGCTTATAAGTCTGTCAAACTATTCATAACACCTTTTATATCCCATCTCTACTGGGGTCTGGATTATGAAAAATACTAACCAAAATACTTTGGCCATTTTATAGAAAAAGGCTAAGCTTTCACTAAAAGCAGCAGTTTTATCCTAGAGTGAGGCATATAGACTCTTAGATTGTCTTTGTATTAGAGAGTTCTATATCCCTTTTCCCTTGAAAATTTATTAGCAGAATTTACTACCATCAATTTAGAAGTAAATTTCCCAGATGTTTACAGAGAGACAGTAAATTAGAATCTATCTGCAACAAGCATGATCCAGGCTGTGCAAATGCATGACTTGCCACCCAGCCACATGAACTAAGAAAAAGATGGGCTGGTCAGTGGTCTTGTCTGAAGTTCAAACCCTACAGAAAGATTTGATGATTTGAATGTGGGGGTAGAGAGGCTGGTTATGCAAGGCCTAGTATAGTAATAGGCTAGAACAGGTAGACTGCAAAACAAGAAAAAGGAGAAGAAACTAGGTTTGGTGTGCATATGTTGAGTCTAGGACTGGGGAAGGAAATTAGATCTGAGATACTAGAAGGGGCTAAAGAGAGAAAGAGACTGAAAATGAACTGACAAGAGGATGCAGGGGTATGATTGGAATTGTGGGGTCCTATGAACAAGAACTGCTGTGACAACAGACAAGAAACTGAAGAGACAGGATCAGAAAGACAGAACAGTTAGCCAGGTCTACCAGGAGAAATATATCTAGCAGTGAGAAAAGACCAAAGTGAACATACGCAGTATGAGTAAAGGGAGCTGATGCATAGGGAGCTGATGCATACATTCGGATAAAAGAAATCAGAATTAGAATAGGATCTAGGGGGAATAAGGATGATAAGCAACACTGAGAAGAGCCTGGCTCTGTCTTCTTTACAGCCTCCATTCCAGTATTTGTACACACTGATAAATTTCCCCAGAGCCTTCTCCTTAGGCTGAACAGTCTCAACTCTCTCAGCTTTCCCTCCTGCGTGACATGACCCAGTCCCGTAATCATCTTAGTGGCCCTCACTGTACTGTCTCCAGTATGTCCATGTTTCTTTTTTACTGGGGAGCCCAGAACTGAACACAGCACTGCAGGTGTGGCCTCACCAGTTCCAATGTAGAAAGGAACCTCCCTTGACCTGCTTGCAACACTCCTAATGGGGTCCAGGATACCAGTAGACACTTTTGCCACAAAGGCCCAATGCTGGCTCATGTTCAACTTGGTGTCCACCGTGACCCTCAGCACCTTTTCTGCCAAGCTGCTTTCCAGCTGGGCAGCCCCCAGTATGGAGGATCCATGGGGCTGTTCCTCCCCAGATTCAGGACTTTGCACTTCTTCCTGTCAAATGTCAAACGCTTCACCAAACAACAGTAAAACATATGTACCAGTAACAAACCCTTGCACAGAGGTACAGTGTAAGCACACCATCTTGCCCACATCTCATAAGGGATGGTCTTGTAGATAACATTTGAAACAAATGCCCTAATTCTGCCTTGTAAGGGAAACCCAAATAATACTACAAAAATAATATCAGCACAAATTAGAATAGAATAGAATAGAATAGAATAGAATAGAATAGAATAGAATAGAATAGAATCATTAAGGTTGGAAGAGACCTCAAGGATCATCTAGTCCAACCGTCCCCCGACCACCTATTAACCACTAAACCACATCCTTAAGTACCGCGTCTAACCTCCCTGGGCAACCTGTTCCAATCCCTGACCACCCTTTCCAAGAAGACATTTCTCCTCATCTCCAACCTGAACCTCCCCTAGTGCAACTTGCAGCCGTTCCCCCTTGTCCTGTCACCAGTTATCTGTGAGAAGAGGCCGACCCACAGCTCACCACAACTTCCTTTCAGGTAGTTGTAGAGGGCAATAAGGTCTCCCCTGAGCCTTCTCTTCTCCAGACTAAACAGTCCCAGTTCCCTCAGTCGCTCCTCATAAGACCTGTGCTCCAGCCCCTTCACCAGTTTCGTTGTCCTTCTCTGGACATGCTCCAGGGCCTCGACATCTTTCTTGTGGTGAGGCCCAAAACTGGACACAGTACTCGAGGTGCGGCCTCACCATGGCTGAGTACAGGGGGACAATCACCTCCCTGCTCCTGCTGGCTACACTATTCCTGATACAGGCCAGGATGCCGTTGGCCTTCTTGGCCACCTGGGCACACTGCCGGCTCATGTCCAGGCAAGCATCAATCAACACTCCCTTGCACATCATGCAAGTCCTTTTCCTCTGTAGAGCTTTCTAGCCACCCCGCCCCCAGCCTGTAGCGCTGTCTGGGGTTGTTGTGGCCAAAGTGCAGGACCCGGCACTTTGCCACATTAAACCTCATCCCATTGGCCTCTGCCCATCGATCCAACCTGTCCAGGTCCCTCTGCAGAGCCATCCTACCCTCTGGCAGATCAACACTTCCCCCCAGCTTGGTGCTGTCTGCAAACTTACTGAGGGTGCACTCAACTCCCTCATCCAAGTAACATCATGAAGTAACAACTGTCCACATAATTTTTTGCCAATTTCATCATGCTTAAGTATACTGTCCCTTAATAATGCAACACTTATTTAAAAAAATTATAAGACTTTATAATTATATTAAAGTATTTTATTAAATTATATTTGTATTTAATAATACTTATATTTTATTTTGATTAAACTATATTTATATTATTACAAAACAATGTGCCCAATGTGAGGACAGTGTCAAAACCTAGACACTTAAGTGTACATATCTCTGGGTGTTCCAGAGAAGTGCCTCCCAACATCCTATATTGCAGAGATCCTATGTTGTATGTTGAGAGTTAAAAAGATGACCACAGCCTCTGTCTCATCAATGCATCATGACCAACCGAAGTATGTTTGAGATTTGCTCCTGCCATAATAGGAGCTAGAAGTCATAATTACTCTACCTATTGGCAGAGTGCTGGGAAATAACCTCCTTATCTGAGGAGATCAAGATAGTATAAAAAATATTCATTTTAATTGTAAATATACTTAAAGACAAAGACTCTGAAAGTTGTTTCAAGAAAGATATGGGGCAGAATTCTCCAAGGACCTTAATTTTGGTTTCAAATGTAACCTTGTTTCAGGGAATATAATACCAAGCATCCTGCAAAGACATACAAAATATAAAAATTCAAAATTGCTGGGTTCCTAATCTATAGAAGTGACATAGTCTGTACCAGGCTCTAATAAAATATGTTTTAAAAAATTGCTGCTATTACTTTTTTCTCAGGCTGTGCTTTTCTGGTCACATTAACATATAATTAAAGGGTCACAGCTGAAGACATTTTGCACTGAAGGAGAAATCAGCCTGGACCTCAAATATCCAAGACAACGAGGTGCTGACAGATTCATTAGAATATCTTTTCTCAAAAACAGTCTTAAAGATCAAGAGAACATTTTTTTTCTTAAGGCAGAGGCACCTCTAGCTCTCTCCTGAAGAAGAGAGCAGATGATAATTGATGTGTACTGGAGAGCATGATGTGCAAGGAGAGTGATTTATTAGCAATTAAAACTAAGGCAGGAAAGCATCAATGTGATTGTTTTCCTACAGAGTTAGAAAGAAAACCCACATAAAACATCAGAAACTGTTACTGATGGTCTCTACTGGCCTGCAAGAACGAATGGTCATTTGGTGTTTTGTAAACAGCATTCCAAATTAAATTTCATGAATACAGAAAACAGCAGTTGCATAACCAATCAGATGCTGATCATTTCAACACTTTGTTTTGTTGCTGAATAGCTCAGCTTGTGATGGGACTTAGAATAACCCTTTCCCTGTTTCCCCAGAAAGGCTGGAAAAGCAGTAGCAGGTGTATAATGAAAACAATTCAGACCCAAACATCAGGAGGAAGACTGCAAAAACTCAATACTTTTTACAAAAGAAACGTAAAAGTATACCTTTTTTTCAAAGCAACCAAAACTTAAACTCTTTTAGGAATGACGGATTTCAGGTGTAGAATGTAGAAGCATAGTGTCACACCAAACTTCAGCTCCCTAAAATCACTGAACTTAATTAAATTTCTGCTCTTTGATTACACATACTTAGTTTAATTAGAAAGGACAATTAAATTATGACTTCAGCTCTACAAAACTCTATTTTACCAGAAGTAGCCACTCTTCCTCTCATATCACCTTTTCCTTCCATCCTATTTTGTACAGCACCCTTCAAAATCCATTTAACACTACGAAAACAGCAAAAGCCCTGTCTCCCTTGAACTTCTGTTGAAACAGTGTTTGCACAGTAGACCCAAGTGCAGATGCAGTAAATGCTGACAAACAACAGTCTTCTGCTAGAATAGTTTCACACATAGCCCAGTGACGTATATTTTGACAGCATAGCTCTCTTCCAATAAGGCATAGTCGAAAAGAATTATGTTGGCAAAGAAACATCGAAGAGACAGGCTGACAATTTTGCTTCCTCCAAGCCAAACAAATAATTCAACAAAAACTTCTTATGCTATAGGCTGAAGAGCTGTGGCAAGGATTGTCAACAGCCTCATACATCCCGCTAAACGTGACACAACATCATACATTTTTTCCAGACTTCACCACCACAATTGCACTTAATTTCTGGGCTAGCGTTCACAGCCCTTGAAGGATGCATGAGATCCTTCTACCACGTCCACTGCAGTGTGTTCAGAAAAAGAGGGATACATGTCAGCCACCCCAGTTCTACTCCAATCCCACTGTAACTCCCAAAGTCACTCATTACAATTTTGACCACACATCATAAAGCAACAGAAATTAGCAGCATACATTTATGCCACTCAGAGTTCCCACCGGGTATGATAGTCTGTGTACAAATTTGATATAGGGCATAACAGATGGGGAAAGATGCATTGTTCACTGTAAAACAGTGGCTATACACAACAGCTAAATTGCTGCCCTAAAGGACAATCCTGTTTCCAGTCCCTCATCACCTGCTGCAGGACAGCCTCTCGCTGTGCCTGTTAGCTGACTGATTAGCCCAGCTGTCGTGTGAAACTTTAGCCTAAAGGTGCAGTTGCACAAGCAGCTGAGCTCATCTAACAGTGCACTGCTGCTGGGAAAGGGTTGTTAGTACTCCCTTTGTGTCTTTCCTCCAGCTGCCCTTCACATCTTGTAGCAGCCCTCATGTGTGCTGGATCCTCCACTGGGATGACCAAATCCAACAGTAAAAGGACCAAAGTATCACTGGGGTTGATCTTGAGTCACCAGAACACTTATCGCTGGGGCTCAGTCTCGGAAATGCATGGTGAGGAATGGGGAAATCGGACATTTCTTTTTTTGACAACAATGAACTGTTTAACTTATTTTAAAACTATTTTATGATGATTTTAACTACATTTTCCTTATAAGTCAGAGATGCTACCTGAAACTCTTGATGTTGACCCTTGGGTCTTCTACTTTCTACTTTACTGTTTGAATAATTACTTGAGTATTCAATCTGGGAATTAAGTTTGCTGCACGCATGACGATCTCGCCTCTTCTTCCCTGATTTAGTATTTGATATTTGTTTCATTTCTAAATAATCAAATTACACAAACACATGTATCTTGGTGTTTCAGGTATGCACAAGGATCTTCTGGTTGAACTTTTACATCCAGTAACAAATCACATTTTACTCTGAATGTTCATTTGCATTTTTTATTAGCTCAGCCTTCATTTTCATTAAATACAAACAACATTCAATATATTTTTGCCTCTTTTAGAACAAAAAATTCATGCTTTAGTCAGCTCAGAAAGGATTTTTACCCCATTGTTGTAGAATTATATCTCACACACCAACAGACTTTTCACTGTGTTGTAACACATACTCATGGATATGCAACCACAACACAGTATCTTCAAGTAGCCACCTCTTATTATTTTCAATAACATAAGGCAAAAATCTCTCCAAATTCAAGATCTCACATTATTCCGCACTGCTGAATTTATCCCATTTTAGAGCTTCTGTACTCACTCTGACCTGTTAACTATTGATTGTTATTCCTCTGCTTGCTGTTCCACCAGTGACTCTTCAACCATGTGTTAAAAGAAGCATTCAGAAGCCCCCTCTTTACAGCCCTCAAGCAGTAAACCTCCAGCCAGTTATACATTCACATCCGTGTTACCGCCTGTTCATAGACCTTTCATGTACACTTACTTTCCTGCACTATATCGTTCTGGGCATCACCCATTACTGTAACTTCTGTCCTTTGTGATGTCTGGATATGAACCATACACTTCATGCAATTACATTTTGCTATATTAGACATTCCCTGAAAGGAAGTACAGAAGGTCACAGAAGACAGAATTGCTCAGTCGTGGCTCACTTCAAATCATCATCATTTTGAGCCATTTCTTGCTGTATGTACTGGCACTACTAAAGGCCAAATGCCACTAAGGTCTGGAGATGTTTTGGTTTCAGAATATGAGAGCAAAGAAACCTTTAGGATAATTGCATCAAGTATTATTGCTTCTAGGCAGCTAAATGAATTTTTTTTAGATCTATGGGATTTGTGCAAAGTAAAATGAATTTCAGCAGCTGCAGTTTTCAAGTGAAATAGTACAACTACTCCGCATTTTATTTCCTTGTGGCTTTTTACATCTTTTCCTTACCGTAATAAGAGTCATACACTTTATACAGCATAATCAATAACAAATTGACTTCTTAAATCCTAATCAATTTTGTGGCTGTTGCAGTTACTATTTGGATATGAAGTGGAAAACGTAACCTTGCTAGAAGACTGAAGGGGTGGGAGGGGGGGACAGAAAGTCTGTTTTCTCATGATACTAGTTGGACAGGTGCTAGAGAAAGCCCTAACTCAAACATTTGCTATGACTCATCATTCATCAGCTTTACATATCTTGAAGTCACAGGTGCGTGACTATGAGTGCTATCAGCTCTTATTCAAGATGCATGGTTCACCTAAGAATAATCAATGCCTTCCTAAAGGAAAGAAGATTCAACCACTGCTACCAATGTTCCTTCAGTAGGTTTAGGTTGTATTGTGAAAGTCTCAATTTTTCTTTTTCATTTCTTCCACATATTCAATTTAAAATGTTTAATAACTTTAGAATGTTTCTCTTAGAAAAGATAAACAAAGAAAGATAAGGGAGTTATTACCTAGGTCTAGGATAGAAGAGTTGGATTCAGTTCTCAGATGTCACAAATCTCATGTGCTTTAAAGAAATTGCTTAATCTTTGTCTGCAGTGCTCCACTATTTAGATTATGTGCTTTTCAGTCCACTAGTTGACTAATATTTTGGGACGATGTTCTTGATTATGTCACCTAAATGCAAACAATAAATATCTCAATACACAAAATAAATAAAAATATTTTAAAGTTTAAGACGTTCTACTGATCTGTAAGCAGCAGCCAGCAACAAATAGTCAGCATAAACCCACAGCACTGGTGGATTTAGAAGAACTGATAATGTCCAAGATGGAAATTATAAGACACTTTGGAGTTGAAATTGTGTATTTAATGTAAACCTAATTCCCGTTTAATAATGAGTACAAGACTGACTATCTCAGAAGGGTGACAAGCAATTACTTCCCAAATGCAGAACAATTTTGACTCAACTCACACAAGAAAGCATTACATTATATATAGATATGTCTGATTTTTTCAAATCCTTTCCTGTTGCTGAGGTATTAAGGCTCCTCTGCCCTGTAAGTAACAATAGATTAAATTTTACATAACAATTTTTATCACTGCCACAGCCCACATCAAGGAAAATAACACAAAAGTGAATCATAATCTTTATCCCAAGAAAGCTCAAACTAAAAAACAGACAAGTGTGGATTTGTTTCCTCACTTAGGAAGGGAAGGATAAAAAAGTTCAATTAAAGTGCATAAAATATACTTCAGTTACTAATAAACTTTCCCTTTGAAAAGCAAGTTTCACCTGAATATTGTGAAAATGAGGATTTTTTTCAAAATTACTTTTTATGAAATATTCTTGAACTATACAGTTGTAGTTTTCTCTTATTGCAGAGAGGTATCTCAAATCTGCTGATGGACAGATTCAAACCATTGACATAAAAGTGGAACTCAGTGTCCTGATTGCCTGATTCAGCAGTCTAACTTACCGGTTTAATTTCTGATGCAAAAAATATGTTTTAAAAAGTATTTCACCATTTCCCTTTATCCATGAACTTGTTCATTTAAATATTTATAAAAATACAGTTGGACAACTGATTTTCCCTGAGAATTTTTACATATTTTTATGTTCCTATCAAGTTTTCCTGCAAACAAAAGACCTGTTTTCCATTTAATTAATGGATAATCATGATTTATCTATGAGATGTTAAATGACTTAATAAATGCAAGTTAAATAGATTATATCAACCACAAGACTGAAATTATTCCTAATCACAATTATAAGAAAATATATAAAGTACTCATCCGATTATTACTAATTACCTGCAAAACAAGGTTATCATCCATTGCTATATAACACAGTAATGTATATTCCTGCTAATATAAGAGTTTCAAGCCATAAATTCACTGAATAAACATATTGCACTATGAACCTGACTCAATTATTCTGTAGAGGCCTGTTGAATTCTTATTTTAAAAGCATATCTAATGGGGATATGGTTTATAGAGTCTTCTTAAAGTAAAAACAGATGAAACTGAACTTAAAATTACTCTTGGAGAACAGATGGCTTCAATGCAAATGTGAAGTATCGTGCAATTTGTGTAGTATAAATTGAAAATTGACAAGACTTTCCTGTGCGTTTAGGCTTACAACTTAAAATCAAGAGGAAAAAAACACTAACCTCTTATTGTCAGAAAAGTATTTCAGATTATGAAGTTACTGTTTACATTTGTTTCCTTCTTTAACACAAGCACTATTAGTGCTGTTTTCATGCAAACAACATTTTTTCAGCAAACTTTAATCCCTTCTGCCTGTGTCTATACGTTTACAGATGAAATATCTAGTATTGGAATTCAGAAACATATATAGGACTTCAATCATAAAGGAGAGTAACATTCAAGCCACTTCTGACATCAGAGGGTACCAAATGGCTACTTATAAAAATAGAGCTCATAGCGATTGGACCAAACTCAGGAACAGGCTGAGATTATATATGGCAGATGAGTGAGTTTGGACTGAATCTGAAAGGGACAATATGTGTTGTTTAGGTCTGGGAGTCAAGCGGTTATGTTTAGAAATGGGGCTCTCACACAAAGCTTCAGCTGAGGTTGGAGCTGACGAGAACAGGGCACTTGAAGGACAATTGGGGATTAGGTGTGAATCTAGAGGGGCGCAGTGGCTGAAGGCTGCTGGCACTAAAACCCTCACTGAGATGAGCCTCAGGGTATGCCCACAGGGCTGTGTTGTGGGGAGAGGGAGAGGGAGAGGGAGAGAAGCTCCAGGGGCAAAGTCATGAATCTGTAGATATGAAGTTTAACAGCTGTGATCATCAAGTGAGGTTTTGGTTTAAAAGCCAAAAGATTAGCTAAAGCTGTATAGGGTGAAAGGGAGTACAGAAGTCATCAGGCTGCGTAAGCTACCTTAGCTCTGGAGACTAAAGAGGACTGCTCATCAAATCCTTGGTTAAGGACAAAGTTAAGGTTACAGTGGCACTGGCAGGGAGGTGGGATAGGGCAGGTACCAAGATATGTTTTAACAGCGGCATTAGTTCAGGCCAGGTGCCTGCATTCATATTTGTTAATCAAATTTGATTTGCTGCTGTGTTAAAATCAATGGTTATTTTAGAAGAGACAGGAGCTGATGCTCTAGGAATAGAGCCTCAAAACAGTATTGAAATAGCAACCTGGATATTTCCACAGCTGAGGATAGAAAGGACTGGATCCGGATGGACGGGGACTAATAAAATCTAGGTGTGCCTGGGCCTGACAGGCTCTGTGCAGGCTGGCCACCTCAGTGGTCACCTGAGCACTAACCTATTCTTTGACCAGACCTGCAGCTGGAATTGGTGTTGAGTATAGAGTAAAGCAGAATTACTAGTTCAATTTTTTACACAGAGCTTCAGTGTTTCCCAGATACAAGAGCTTCATGTCAGAGTAGAAAGGCCTGTACCTGTCCCGTATAGGGCAGCTCAGCATGTTTAGACACTGCTCTCTCTTCCTTTGCAACCCACATTTCATATGCAAATGTTTGTTGAAGGTGCTGCAACATTTTATCTGAAAATAACATATTTCCAGGGGAAAATCACTGCTTCACCTTGATATGACTCTGTCCCAGTGTAATTATAGACAAGAGCTTCAAGTGTTTCCTTCAAGTCTGCTGTGACAATATCAGCTCAAATGTCAAACACAATGATGAACAAAATAATCAGGAATAGCTAAAGATTTAATCTACTAAAGCTGCTAGTTCTACTGTAGCAGCTGTTCAGCCTTCTCCAGAATATCACTGGTTATGTCATTCTCCAACCACCCACTGTTTCCTCTGTAATGAATTACAGGAAGCAAAACACCCACGTCTGCCAGCACCCTGATATCAATGTCCTGGTACCTGCTGTTAAATGAGCTTATAAAACTTAGGTTTCCCCTTTTCTTCCCCCTTCTCCATGGTCATATATGTGTCCATGTAGTTGCGGCTTTGATTTTCTCCAGTTTGCATTTGAAATTTCCTTCAAAGTGCTTCTCAACAACAGCTATCCAGCGTTTGCAAGCAAGAGTACATTTTTGCCATGTCACATTTACAATTGCTGACACCAACATAACCCCACTGATACGACATACAATTTACTCCTCTATAAGAGAATCAAGCTCTTTATTTTCTATACCTTAATAAAGGATAGAAATATCAAGATGGTAATTATTAATGGTGTAAAGTGATTAATAAAATTTTTAATTGTTTAAATGTAGGCCATCAAATCCCAGCACGTGATTTTCTTCAGCTCTTTTGTTACCAGGCTGAATTTCATCCCTTGTACAGAGAGCAAGAAAGTCCAACTACTGAGTAGAAGTCTATTCTTTTGTTTCTAGCCAACAGCTGGTAAGCATTGGAAAAGAAAATTATTTCCAGCTATAGCTGACAAGCTTACATCATAAAGGATTTCAAAATTTTAGAAAGATGGCCCACTTCAGTACATATGTAAGCAACCAGTAGAACACTAACAAATGTGTGCTTGAAAACATGAACATGTCATTGCTAGGACAAGTCAAGGCACTTGCAAGTAAGTTGTCCTGCTCCAAAATGGAAACTTTCTCTACAGGAATTAAAACAATTCCTTTGTTTCACACCTTACATGTAGACACAATCTCCAGTGGCGCTTAGGAGCATTCAGTTAGCAGGGGAGATATTTTACGGCTCAGAGTACTTGAGAAACCTGGTTACATTTTACTAGCATCCAACTTTGCATACTGTCCTTTAATGTAATTTTAATACAGTCCAAACCTTTCCAGGATCTCAAATGGTTGCCACAAAGATAGAAAAGATAATGCTAATTTTCATCGTAAGTAGCTCATTCCTTCCTTTCCTTTTATCTGGTCTCGTCTCCGTTGTGAGACCAGATTGCATGATATGGAATATCAGAAGATCGCAGCTGCTGTGGCAGAGAATTGAGGTGGAAAAGAAGCATCAGCCTTCAGGATAAGTTCCTGAATATTTATGTGTAATTTGTACCCTGGTTTATGTTGGACATGACAGTGAACATCAACTGAGAAAAATTTATGGAATGACCCACAAGGAGATTTAATCCCACAAATTTTTGGTAGGATAAATTATTGGCTACTAGAAATCATTTGTATCCATGAACTTGACTATTCATAAGTGGTTCAGAAGTGTTTAGTTTATTCCTAGCTATTCCTCCCCTCCCCCTTCCTCCTTCTCGGTGTTTTCTTTCCTTCCAAACGTGTTGTATTTGATTGCTGCTAGCCAATTAATGTCATTATTCCTTTTAAAGTGTGATCCTCACACCCTGATTTGAATGTTATTGTGGTGCTTAATGTCCTGCTCTGCTGCCAGATGTCAAAAAAATAAAAGGGCACTCATGCTATCATCATCTCACTACTACATGTTTACAGTTTCTAAAGCGACAACCAGACTCGCATGTGAAAATTTTTTAAAAAGCAAGACCTTTGCCAGCCAGCATCTTAGATATCATTCCAGATCCCACCAAGACCAAATCAGTCAAAGACATGCATCTACACTTGCAGGCTGAACCTTGCTTGCAATTAATATAGTCAAAAATAACCAAAATTCTCTTCCCTCATTCAGTATTGCATAATGGCTACACTCATTTGCAATAGAATCACAAACCCATAGGGTAAATTAAACATTTGTGCAGTTGGAAGCTATAATTATCTTTTTAGGTTGCAGAAGGGTTTTCTCTTGTTTCTCCTTATCTGTGTTGTGGATCTAACCCTTGGGGGTGGTATATCTGGCAGCCACCACACAGACAGTTTGTCCACTCAGGCAATCTGTCAGTCAAGTTTCAGTCATCTGATTTCCAGTCCTTTCTTACGTTACTACTATGTAGCTGCCCAAAAGCCAAAACATTGTGATGATGACACACAATATTGACATCCACTTTGTCATCTCACGCTTAGAAAAGCAGATTCTAACCTTTTTTTTTTCCCCAAGCAATTTGCCTCTACAATAGGCTGAATTGAATTTAAGAAAATGTATCCAGGATTGTATGGTCAATAATCATATATTAAATAACATTGATTTTAACTTATTCTTTTTCTTCTTAAAACATTACTTCAGGCAGAAAATAATTTGCTGATTTTTTTACATCGAATCATAGGTGTTTGGCACAGAAGTAGGAGGATAGTAAGAATTTCACACAGCATGAAGACAAATTTGAAAATTTTCTTGAGAAATCTATGTAACTGAAATTCTTTATGAATTACACCATTTTTCTGAAGTTCACAAGGGCCTTTAATGCTAAACTTATACCGATATTTTTTAATGAGTTTTCCAGCTTATGCTTTAGGATTTCTGTGTTAATCAAGTTATAAATTGCAAAAAGTAAGAAATTATCTAAGTAAACGAGAAAAAGAAAAATCAATTACAGGGTGATACATACAATCAGATAAAGCTGATATTTTAAATTATTACTTCAGGAAAAAACAGCTATAAAGAAAAAAAATTACTGTAAAGTTAAGTAAGCTTTAAGCATAGCAATAAAGAAACATGTTAAAAACTATAATTTTCAAAAGCACCTTTCACAGAAACAGTTTACAAAACATCTGGAGACAAGGTGGCAAAACAATCAGTGAAAGTTTGGTCATTGCTAGTTAAGAAAACTGGGTCTGAGTATATAGTCAATTACTTTATGTGGACATCAAGATACTTCTGTGGAAGAAAATTAATTGTTACACTTGAAACAATCTGCATTTTATAAAAATTGAACCTAAGGAAAAAAACCTACAGAACAATACAAATTATTAAAATTACTCATTAAAATAATTAAAAGTCTGAAAATTGAGGAAAATATATCCTCGTTTCTAATGTTTGCCATTTCATTTTTGAAGTGGAGGACATTTGCTTGTAATAAATGTCAGTGCAAATTTTTGAGTAAGTATATCCCCTAATTATTTGGAATTTTTAAGTGAGTCTGATTTATTTGCAGACTTTTTTCCACTCAAAACTGCAAGCAAGAAGTTGCTACCTGAAATACATTTCAAACTAATGGATTTTAAACAAATGCTATAGACTCTTCATTTAGAAGAATCCCAGTCCAGAAGCAGAAATGTGTGAAATCTTTCCGATCAAATGGGCTTAAATTTCATATATCTAAAAAGTTTCAAATGAGTTGTTTACAAGAAGGAGTTATTTGCAGAAATTACATTGAGAAGAAAGCTGAATAATATCATTAGAACAATATCTTTGCAAATACAATTTGCAATTAGAAAATGAGGCGAAACATTCAGTATGAATAATTCACTACATTCTTCTGAAAACTCAGTTTTAAAATTAACTTATACATTAACTTATACTTTTTATATTTTTCACGGAATGGATAGAGCATAATCTTTCTGTTTGTGAAAGTTTGCAACCCAGCTACAAAGAACATGTATGTACACACAAAGGCCCACACCAAAACACAACCCTTAAAGTTCCAAATCAGCTTCAACTACATTCCATAAGAATACACGTTTCACAGATATTTTCTTGTCTAAATGTCAGCAGTATACACTCTTATTAGACAAACTGTCAACAGCTGAAGAGGGTTTGCTATGTCTGAATGTCATCTGCAAGTTGTTAGGAGTCTAATCTCACCATCTGACAAATGTTAACGGTTTAGCAAGGCAGCAGAACCATTCAAGGAAGAAATGTTTCCTATGAACAGAGAAAGTGCAAATGAGACCCTACAGTAATAATTGTTAATATGACTTGCTTATGCAACAGCAATTTCAATCAGTCTTTATAAATCCATGTCTGATGCAGACACACACATTTTCTTTATTTTACACATCCACCTGTATGAAGACTCCTCAGTCATTCATATTCATGTGCACTGAAGAAATAAAGCTTAAGAAACAAATAAACAAAAAAAAAATTGTGATAGCTCCTGAGCTGTAGAAATTAAATCAGTTGGCTTGCTTTTCAACCCGATTTCATAACTTCAGGCAAACAGAAATAAATGACAATTGCTGTCCACTGAAGAGTGAAGCAGCCAAAAGCACTGCTTTTCACAGCTCCCATTATATTCAATGTAAATCCCTTATTTTTTGAAGATGTCTCAGTAGTTCTGTAACACACTGCTGGTTTACTTTGCTTCTTCACAGAGTTTGTTTTTTAATGAAGGAATCTTTCTAATCAACCTAGTGGATAAACTCAAACAATTATTATTATTATTATTATTATTATTATTATTATTATTATTATTATTAGCTGTTGNATTATTATTATTATTATTATTATTATTATTATTAGCTGTTGTTGTTGCTGCAAGATGGATTTATTACTGGGAGGGAGGGAAGACAGGGTGGAGAAGTAAGGGATTAGAATCATACAATCAGAATGGCTTGGGTTGGAAGGGACCTTCACAGATCATCTAGTGCTACCCCTCTACCATGGGCAGGGACACCTTCTACTAGCTCAGGTTGCCCAAAGCCCCATCCAACCTGGCCTTAAACATTTTCAGGGAGGGGGCATCAACCACAACTTCTCTGGGCAGTCTGTTCCAGTGTCTCACCACCCTCACAGTAAAGAATTTCTTCCTAATAGCTAAGCTAAATCTAGCCTCCATCAGTTTAAAACCATTACCCCTCATCCTACCACTACACTCCCTGATAAAAACTTGCTCCCCATCTTTCTGTAGGCCCCTCTAAGTTTAATGTGTAAGGAACAAATGCCAAGTCATGTCAGTATAGCAAATGACAAACGGAAATACATTTTTAACATTACAGCTGTGATGGTCAAGAAAACACCTAGATCATAAAACCCTCTTTATTATGGCAAATATATATTTTTATCAGGAAGAGAAAATCAGGGTCAACTTAATCACACACTGTTTTATCCTTTAGCTCTTTATAATGCATCTATAAAGATGCAGGTCACATTCACAATTAGTTTAACTGGAAGAGGAGAAAAAAAATGCTGTTCATTTTCTATGGATTGACAATTTCAGAAAAAATTATTTTAAACAGAATTTTGTTATAATTGTAATTCAATTTAAAAGATCCTACTCACTTAGAAGTTAAGGCTTTTACAGCATGAGAGAGAGAGACATTTATGCACCTAAAATACCATAACCTTTGCTATTAAAATTTCTTCCTGCAACTAATCTTTTCCCATTTTCCTACCTCTGTGACTGATCTTTTTTTTTTTCTCTACTTTATTGCAATTTTATAGCTTAATTCATAGTTCTTTTGCTATTAGCCGTCCATCTCCTATAGTTTCTACCTTCACTGCCTGGATTGCTAAAGTTTTTCTCCTTAAATATCACTGGAGAAAAACAGACAACTAATAAATCCAATTTTAAACTATTTTATCTAGTCTAGATATGTGGAGTTGAAGAGACACCTCATTTGAGCAATCAGTAGCCTTTTGGTCTTGAATCCCTTTTTCCAATTTTAATTTTTTTCTTTCTATAGTATGAACTCAGGTTATAGGCTCAGACTCATCCCACGCAAAACTAAGCTATTTCTATTAGTTGTCAGAGATCAGTAAAAACTTCCATAAGTATTTTTCTCTGTATGTTGTGATCACTATATCTACAGATAAGATTACTAAAGTGTTGAAGAGGCTTTCTTTCAGACATACTTTTTTAATGTAACAGTTTAGTAGTTCCCTGAATTATTTAATTAAGCTGTCAAATTTGGAGGAAGAGGAAAAGATTTATTTAACAGCAAATGCCAATAGTATCCTACAGAAGAGAACTGCTGCAACAAATGAAAGACTGAGAATAAAATCTAAACATTTCCGTAATTAAAGATATAAGATGTACTCCTGATAATATTTTTTCTTTAAAGAAGAGAATACTATAAAATGCAAGCTTCTTTGCATGCAAGTAACCACATACTGTGATCAGGGGTAGTTTCAGACCCTTTTAGGTATTTCAAGATAGTTTTCAGTGTATCAGATTTGACAAAAATAAATTCCCAAATTTTATTTCTAGTCCCAGCATCTTCCTTATCTTTTCCTACATTTTTTCCATTAATTTATTACCTTTATCTTGAGATAGTTTAGGTCTGCTATTATTCTACTTTAAAAGCCATTTTAGAATTTCATTGTTCTGATAGTTAGAAATCTTCTCCTCATCCTGAGCCATATAATGTTGCCACATTACCTTAATGCACTCATAAAAGTACTCACATCCTCCATCACTTTCAGTTTCTTAGGCTTATATTAGGATAGAGATTCAGAACACTATTAATTGATGATAGAAAATAGTAGTAATGGAAATGTTATGCTGTGCAAACACTCTCCACTGCAGAATTCTCTCAGGAATGATAGATGTTAGATTTCTCTACCAAATATTGGCCTGGATGATATTTCGTATCTACTCCAGTAATTAACAAAAAAAAAAATAAAACAACTTATGAAAACTGTGCTTGAAAAATGCCCCCAGATCAGGATATCTTGAACTGACTGCATTCATTATAAGTAACAGCACACACAAACACGGAGATAGAGCTATACGTGAGGTTTAGTTATTCTTATTTCTGTAAATGTACTTATATATTTTAATAAATTAAATCATCTTTTGAGAATGACTATGCGGAAAAGTTTAATCTTGAACTGGAGAGTTCAAGAGATTTGAAGGTTGTCATGGTTTAACCCCAGCCAGTAACTGAGCACCACGCAACCACTCGTTCATCCCTCCCACCAGCAAGGGGATGGGGAGGAGAATAGCAAAAAACTTACGGCTTGAGATAGAGACAGCTTAATGGGATAATAGAGGAAGAAAATAATAATAACAATAGTAATAAAAGTAATAGAAATAATAATAAATATAGTACCAATAATGATTATCATGATTATTATCATTATCATTGTCATAAAACAAGTAATCCACAAATGCAATTGTTCACCACATGCAGAAGGGAAAAAACAACCCGATGCCCAGTCAGATTTTGAGCAGTGTTCCCACCTCCCGGCTAGCCTCCCCAGTTATACCCCGAGCATGGCGTTCTAAGGCAGGGAACATCCCTTTGGCCAGCCTGGGTCAGCTGTCCTGGCTGTGCTCTCCCAGCTCCTTGTGCACCTGGCTGGGAGTGGGAAGCTGGAAAGTCCTGGGCTTAGTGGAGACGCTACAGCTACCCAGCAGCCACTAAAAACATCAGTGTGTTGTCAACATTATTCTCATACTAAATTCAAAACACAGCAGTGTACCAGCTACTGGAAAGAAAATTAACTCTATCTCAAACAAAACCACCACAAAGGTAAAGAAGCACATAATTATAGTCAATATTAGAACCTTTCAGCTAAGGAAAAGAAGGGGCTTGGTATGCAAAGAGAAGCTATCCAGGTGAATCATCATCATCTTTTTGAAAACAATAGTTAGAAGAAATAAAGGCTGTTAAAGATAGTGTCTGACAGCAAGGAAACTACATATGGACAATTTTATTATTTTCTTCTTGCAGGGAAAAGAAAAAAAACAAACCACAAAAAAA
>VWZZ01005588.1:73750-141908 GCA_013399095.1 Psophia crepitans
AAAAAAAAAAACCAAAAAAAAAAACCCACAAAACAAAAGTGGAGCCACACCACACTGACATATGGCATAAATACAAGTTCAATAATCAATGTCAATTTTCATTAAGAAGGTAAGATATGACATTAATTACTCCCCTAGTAGGAAATAGAAAACAAAAATGTCCACAGCTGAGGTGGAAATAATTTATACTCTGCTCTTCAGGGAATGAGGCAGGGGAGAGGTAAAGAGGAGCAGACAACCACTATTCCAAACCAGTGCTTGCCAAAAAGCAACCCATGGTATTACAAGAAAAAACAGCTATGGATCGGACTCTTCTGAAGCAGGTGTCCAAGAGCTGCAAAATGGCAAACATGGTATTTATTAACAAAACCAGAAAAAAGAGTCATAGACAACTACAGATCTCTGATTGATCTATGCACAGTCTTACAACTGTTTTTGAAGACGACAGTAATCAAGGACATGGAGAAAAAAAGGAAAATGGTATAAAATACTACACTGTTTTTATCAAAGGTCAGATTTTATGATGTCAGATGAACCTAATATCTCCTTTTTGATAAGATAATTCACTTAATCAAAAGAAATGCAGTAAATGTTATCTAGCTAGCTTTAAGTAAATAATTTCATTCAGTGCCTCAGGAGAATTTATCCTTTAAGGTGAGGAATGCAGGAATTAATGCAAAACCGGTGAGATGATGCTTTGAGTGTCCTTGGCAAGATACTGGCACCTGGGTGCTGCAGGGATGGCCTCTGTGAGGAGGGGTTGGAGACACTCCCTGACAGATACAGCCAGTTCCAGACAGTTCACCTATATGCAACAGCCTCACTGCAGGACACAGCTGAGCTCCCAGCCCAGCTAATAGCACCTGGGGGGAAATGTATTTCAGAAAGGATGAAAACATTTCATAGCAGCTGTGAGGAAAAAGGACTGAGGTAAAAACCATGAAAGAAACAGCCCTGCAGACACCAAGGTCAGTGCAGAAGGAAGGGGAGGAGGTGCTCCAGGCACTGAAGCAGAGATTCCACTGCAGCCTGTGGAGAAGACCATGGTGAGGCAGGCTGTCCCCCTGCAGCCCATGGAAGTTAACAGTGGAGCAGATATCCACCTGCAGTCCGTGGAGGACCCCACACTGGCGCAAGTGGATATGCTCTGAGGGAAGTTGCAGCACATGGAGAGCCCACACTAGAGCAGGTTTTCTAGTAGGAAGTGTGGCCTGTGGAGGACTCATGCTGGAGGAGAGGAAAATTGTGAGGAGGGAGGTGCGGCAGAGAGGAGCTGTTACAGATTCCATTCTACTTTACCCTGTGATGCTCAGTGAAGCAGATAGAGGAGTGGAGAATGAAGAAATGAAGTTGAGCCTGAGAAGAAGGGTGAGAGGTGTGGGGATGATAGTTTAGTTTTTGTCTTTTTTTCTTACCATCCTTGTCTATTTTTAATTGGCCATAGATTAAATGAATTTCTCCAGGTTGAGTCACTTTTGCCTGTGATGGTAATGGGTGAGCAAACTCTGTCTTTGTCTCAACCCACAGGATTTTCCATCTTATTTTTGGCCGTTTCCTGTTGAGGAGGTGGAATGAGAGTGTGGCTGGGGGGAGTTTGGCATCCAGTCAAAGTCAACCCAACACAGATAGAAACTGGATAAGTGCAATGAGTAATGTTGAAAGAACAGTTGTGGGAGGGTCAACTTGCCCCCCCACCATTTTCTCTAGTTACTTCATTTCAGTGTGCATCTATGACGTTTGTAGATTACAAAGTCTCTGTTGAAGAGATGTCTCAAATTTTATGATCCTGCAGCCTAAAGTAATAAAATGGGAATGACATGAAGACACACAGTTTAAAAATTGCATTCTTAAGGACCAATGACAAGGCATGCACCTTTTGCTTCTGTCACCTTATTTCTGCCTTTTCTTGCTCCTCTTTCTATGTACCTCTTTTCTTCTCTGGGATTAATTTCCTTCCCCCTTATTCTACTGAGGAGAAATACTCATTCTAGGGGAAAGTGTTTTGTTGGAAGACCAAAATTTATCATTGAACAGAAAGTCTGGGCTTCTACCCGAGCTGTCCTAATAGTAGTTGCTATGGTGACATGCAGGTTGCAATGGTGACTGATTCTCCCTCTATCTCTAACTCCTTAATAAAGGAGTAGTTACATCTGCGAATGGCTTCTTATGAGCTTTCTTTAGGGAAACACTGTGAGGCTTTAAGCACTTACTTTTTTAGATGTATGTATGGATAGGTTATAACAGTCCCCACATTCAAGTTAAAAATAAAGTCATAAGGCAGAGGCACTTATTAATTCCTCTCAGGTGATTGCTACTGGTAAATTGGCTGCAGTATGGTCAAGAAAAAGGGGAAGCCCCAGAGTAAATATGACCAGTCTCTATAATAAGCTTTATTTTAATTTCCAGCTCATCTTGTGCTGTTTGCCTTACACTGAAGTTCTACCTTGCAAGCAGTGGTGGCTTCTACACTTCCCGCCCTGGCACTGCGTATATGAAAATGCATCTTAGCTTTCCAGTATTCAAGATAACGTAATAAGAAACCAGATGACTATGTAGAACTTCAAAGTGGCTACTATATCATTTCTTATTAGGACCACAACAAAGCAAAGCAAAGGAAAGCTATTTCTATCCCTTCCCATCAATATCCCATCATCTTCCTACCCATTTTTCCATTAAGCAGCAGACAAGAAAACTTCGGTGTTGGTTTGCAACAGCTCCATTGTTCAAACATGGTGGCCTAATATACTTTATAGTACAGTAAACAGTTCAATTCCTGTACAAACAACAGGTCTTCCACCATACTAATGGCTGCAGGCCTGAATTATTCTTGAACTAAAAGGAGAAGATAATAAACTTATTTTTCAATAACATGTTTTTCCTGCTTAGGAATCACAAGCAGAAGAAAGTTGTTAACGTTGTGTTGCAGTAATGTTTCCAGCCTCATCTATAACATGTTAAATACAAGTTTATTACCTCCATCGGCCAGCCTTTCTCTGGACAGTCAATAGGTAGAGCAACATATGTCATCAACTGGACCTAATGAACTTCATCTTGGATTTTGAAGAGCCAGCTGATGAGATCTAGGTACTCTCTAAACTGTATTTCCCTAGTCAAAACTAAAATCTAATTCCTGCTTTGCTAGTAAGAGTTACAATACTCTGACAAGCTGACCTTTTCAGTGAGGACAGACACAAACAAAAAACATTATGCACTTCAGCTTTCACTCAATCATTTGCTGACAGTCTTTTCATTCTTCTGATTAGCAAATGAGTACTGCCCTTGGTCTTGCCCATGCTATTAACGTATGTATAGAATGAATTACCAGATTTTTTGTGCCTCATCATGTAATTATGTCATAATGTATCTCATTAGGTACTGAGATACAAGATTTCTTGTATCTTATTACGTACCCTGGCTTTTCTGATTTTGTTCCTGTATTCTCATGTCATCTTTCTGTATGCATCTTTAGTAATCCAACCAGGTTTTATCTGGTTTTTAGCATGTTTAATGTAAATGAGTTTGAGCAAGGTAAAAGAGTCCTTGAGTTAGTCATGTCAGCCGCCTATCACACTGACTTGTCTTTCCCTGGCTCTTGTATTGCTCATACTTCTACATTACAGGATAGTACTTTTGCTTTTTCACTCAGACTAGTTGTCCAAAGTCTTTTGTCCTGATTCTTTTCCTTTCAAGACTTCATAATCTTACTAGAAAATTTTTATTTTTGTCAACAGTCACTCTCAAACTTTGCTGTTTAATATTCTCAGTGTTGATCTGAATCAAATCTGAAAGAAGCCCCTACCACCCTCTTCATCCATCACTTGATTTCTCCTACTTAAGTATTAAATCTTCAGCAGGACACTCTAAATACATTTTGGACATTGAATGCCCTGCTGTACACCCTTTGAGGCTACAGACAAGGGAGGAGTCCCACTAACCTCTAAGCTCTGAATTAGTTTGTACATTTCAAAATGTCTCTATCATGGCAGTCCATAGTAGACTTCTTGACTTTATTATTTCAATAAAATCATTATTTGGCTATGTGCCTCTTTCTAGTGGTCCCTCAATTAGTACATAGGCACAGATGTGTTTGGTAACTGACCTGCTACTCTTCACTTTCTCTCTTTTGTCCTGTTGTGAATAATTCTCCTGCTGATTTTTGGCCCTTTTGCAGATGACTTGGTTTACCCTATTTGTGCTATTTTGTTGCTGTCCTCCATTAATCAGGTTTCAAGCTGTCCTCAACAGATTATAAAACCAGTGTCCAAAACCACTTTTCCTCTTTGAGATGCCAGCAACCATTCATATTTACTTTACACTTGAAGGGGCCCATTCCTCTCTCCAAGCCTTTTTTCCATTTAGGCAGGTGCATCTGCCACTGCCTAAATCTTGCCCATGAATTGGAAAAAATGTTGAGAGCTTTAGACAAATACCTGATGATTTCTCTGGCTCTTTAATTTCTTTATTCATGCACGTCTAAGCACGATCCAGATTGTCTTTCGAAGATCTACTTCCTTCCATAGCTCTCCCAACTGCTTCCTGACTAATTCCACTCATGAGAGGACCTCTAAAATCCAGCTCTAATTTCAAATAAGAATGAAACAATTCAAGGTGAGGGGAAAAAGGGGAAAAGTTGTTATCTTGTTAAAACATTTAGTTTTGTTGGTTTATCTGCTGTTTTTATTTTTATTTTTACTGTGGTTACACAATAAAAATACAAAAGAAGAAGTTAGAAATGCCATAGTTTGATTTGAAAATGTTTTTCTGTTTTTCAGACATTGCTATCTTTTGCTTTTGTTTTGCGCAGTAAGTAGATATGAATGCTGCAAAAAGTTCTGCATTCAGTAGAAGAGTCTTGTGGTGGTTAATATTCTGAAAAAGTTTTTCTGACTCCACCTTGATACTACACATATTCCTCCTATACCTGCTGTTGAAATAAAATAGCAACTCTGGGGAGTATTGCTTAATTGTATCTCTATTAATTTTCTTGTTCTCACTTCTTTTTCTAATTCCAAATCATAGTCTCATGTTAATCTGAATGGTCTTGAAAAGAGCTTGAAAATGAAAAATACATAATTGTTCTATCAATTAATTTTCTTTTCTTCACTTAGGTAATTGTATAGCCTCCAGAATGATGATATGACAGGATCTTTCTAGTTCTACATAGTCATTAGAAAGGGAATTTAACCATAATCCCCATCAACTTCAGGTTACCACTGAACAGAAATGTGGTCTTGTCTAAAACATGCCTTGGAACAAATTGAATGTGACAAGCAGGGAGGATCAGTAGATTACAGTTTTGAAATTGTAAGAAGAATGGTTATACTACAACCCGTGCTCGTTACAGACTTTGCCAGGAAAATAAATGAGTCAAATGTCATTTCCTGTTCTCTTCACTGTCTTTGTCCAGTATAGGAAGCATGAAAAATATAATTTCTAACAATGTAATGTCAAGCAAAACAGAATGTAACAGTAGGAAACTACCTTGGCCTTTTGACTTCTCTGCAGTTTGATTGGCTGATCGTTATACTCCTGCCTAATATGTCAGTGAAGCTGTAAACAGGTAAAGAACTACAGTGCCAGCTAACCACGTTACTGAACAGGTCAATACATCATGACATAATGACGTCCTATTCATCTCTTTCTCTCTCACAGTATAAATGCTGGAACAGAAACCGAGACAGCCAGCTATTTTCCCCTTTTGTCCTTAACTGGATCATAGGCAAAATTGTGTTTTAGCTTTCCTCCAGGTTCCAAACAGCTGATCTGTGATTTCTTTTCACAAAGGAAAAGGAACCAATGTAGCGAAACTAAGCATTACTTTTATTGCCCCTTGTGATTAGAAAATAAACACGCTAGGTGTAGGTAGTATTTCTATCTTCTTATATAATACATGTAAATTTTACATATAAACAAAATTGCATTATATATAATACAATCTTTCCCATGCTCCTCAAAATAAGAGGATTTTTCTTTAATCCATGCTACATTATAAACTGATTTAAGACACTTTTATTACTTAATCTAGTTTTCCATTACTTTATCACTCCCAAAGGTCTGGTAGGGACAGAGACAGGCAGGACCAGAGAGACAAAGAAAACAAACAGTCTCTTAACCTCTGAATTTGCATCGCTGTAAGCATGCATATGACTTTAGTCATATGGCTAATGATTATTTTTGCTAAAGAATGTTAAAGGTGGGCTCATGGATTATATTTCATATGTAACAGAAATTAAGGAACAACAAAGATAAAACAGGCCTTATTCAGAGGTACAGGACTGTGATTCAGTTATTAACATAGATTTGTATATATCTCATTCCTTGCAAGTACAAATCTTACCCAGTTGGGATGACAGCACACGATGAGGTTTTTTCCCAAATTAGTCAGGCCACACATCTGAATATTTGTTTCATTTATGTTGGAGAGGAAAATATAATACTTGATCCAACATAAAGTCTTCTGGGACAAAGTTACCGCTTAATTTTTATTTTTTTTTTAATAAATTTAAGTCAGGAGAATGAATTTGTACTGCTTCAATGCTCTGTGTCATGTGAGAAAAATGGGCTTTTGTCCCTACTAGGTATAGATTCCAAAACTCATGAGACAAACACAGAAATCTCTGCCAGATGTTACACTATGAATATTTCCCAAATTTAGTCAATTCAATTTCAAAGAAATCTTTTTCAAGGTTGAGAGAACTATGGTACACATTAATTTTTCTTATTCACCAGTTCTGAACATAATAGCTTATGTTATTCTTAAAACATTCATATGTGGCTAGGAACACCTAAATAACCACATATTTCATAAAAGATAGTGTCATGCTCCTTCTCTGTTCAAAATAATTGCAAAATGCTTGTTGACTGAAACAGAAACAGTAGCAAGCAGAGCTGTAGCTGGTTGGAAAGTAGTAGTCTCTTTCCATTGAGAATTTAGAGTACTGTCTTGTGATATTCTAGGTCTAGTGGGTTAGTAAACTAAGCTTCCTGCATGAATTGATGCTGACTAATGTGTTTCAACAAAAAAAAGAAGACATTAAAGTAGCTGATGACATTGCTATGAATTTCATTTAAAATATCGCTCCCAGGCATAGTGCCAGGTTCAAAGCTGGAGCAATCTTTTACCTTCTGCTAAATTACAACATCTTAAGTGTGTTTTAAGCAGAATTGCTGACACAACCTTGATCAAAATAGGCTGAAATGCAGGGCTCTAATACAGATGTGCAAATGTTTCCCTTAGCATAAATGTCTTCTGCAACACAAGCAATACAAAAATCTCTATTCATTGAACACAGCATAGTTTTGTGTGTTTTTATCATCTGTGATTTATGAAAAAAAAAATGGATCACATTTAAAAACCAGCAGTATTTCCAAAAGAAAAAGGAAAAAAGTGTTGTTACAATTTACTTTCAAAATTTGAAACCTTGACTCAAGTTCAGATGACCAATGCTGGTCACGATTTCTAGCCAGGGACTTTAAAGTTGATCTAACAAGTTTCCTATGATTGGCTATAAAACTAGATTTCTCACTATTGTCTGGATCTTATTCCTTGTGAATGAGTGAAGAAACTGTTCAGTTAAGTATACTCAGCAGAGACATAGCTACAGTGTAATATCACAAACCTAAACTAACTGGGACTTCAGGTATCATAATTGTAGCATGAGGGAAGCAAAGTAAACACTAAGCAGAGAAGGTGTAGAAGCATATCACAGAATCATAGAATTCTTAAGGTTGGAAAAGACCTCTGGGATCAAGTCTAACCATCAACCAACATCACCATGTCTTCTAAACTATGTCATGAAGTGTAATGTCTACATGCTTTTTGAACACCTCTAGGGATGGTGACTCCACCACCTCTCTGGGCCGCCTGTTCCAATACCTGACCACTCTTTCAGTGAAGAAATTTTTCCTAATATCCAATCTAAACTGCTCCTGGAGCAAATTGAAGTCGTTTCCTTTTGTCCTATCCCTTGTTGCTTGGGAGAAGAGACCAACACCCAGCTCACCACAACCTCCTTTCAGGTAGTTGTAGAGGACAATAAGGTCTCCCTTCAGTTTCCTCTTCTCCAAACTAAACAACCCCAGTTACCTCAGTTGCTCTTCATAAGACTTGTGCTTCAGACCTTTCACCAGTTTTGTTGCTCTTCTCCGGACACGCTCGAGCACCGTCATGTCCCTCCCGTAGTGCATGGCCCAAAGCTGAACACAGAAGGTGTGGCCTCACCAGAGCTGAGTAGAGGGGGACAATCATTTCCCTACTCCTGCTGGCCACACTATTCCTGATACATGCCAGGGTGCTGTTGGCCTTCCTGACCGCCCGGGCACACTGCCGGCTCATGTTCAGCTGATAGCTGTTAAGCCCCCTTTCCCAAAGCCCAAATTTGAGAGGTAGTGGGAAGTAACAAGTTTGGGATTCCCTGAACCACTACCATTACCTAGGTTCCTGGCAGTTTATTACTTCCAGGTAGGTTCATTCATTGCTTCCTCAGTGTATTCAGTTTTACCATCCTGCCCCTCATCTGGGAAGCCTGAGCACAGGCACGCTGTGAAGCTGTTGATGCTCTTGCAGGTCCCTGCAAGGTGCCTTTGTACTTTGACAGCTTACTTCTAGACCCATGTTTCTTTCCTGTGAAGCAACCTCATTCCTGGCCTCCATCTCTGTCTGCATGAAGAGTGTCTAGGATCTTTTGGCTAGAAACACGAATTGAACAATATGTATCAACCACATTCACTCTTCAAGGCATTTCTACTCATATTCCTGAGCTTACAACAAGAGTAGCAAAAATACATCCTCTCCAAGTGGCCTAAGGGATCACTGTATTAGGTAGGGTTAGACAGCTAGGCAGGGTTTCAGAACAGGGATTTCATTTCGTTTCCTTGATGGGATATTTAAATTTCTAAATTTTTAAGTGGATTTGTCTCTTAATCTGTTTATGTCCCTTTCTCCTTCTCTCTCCCCTTCTCCCCCACTCTTTCCCCTTCTTCTTTGAAAGAAAGAGGAAAATTCACTCTTCTGCCTTGATCCATGTTATGCCACTGTGTAAACAACATTAAACTGTGTACTGGTTTCAGTGGCCATAGAGTTTATTTTCATCCTAGCAGCTGGTTTAGTGCTGTGATTTGGATTTAGTATGGAAATAACGTTGATAATGCACTGACATTCTAGTTGTTGCCAAGCAGTGTTTACAATTATGTCAAGAACTTTCTGGCTTCCAAGGCTTTGCCAGAGAGGAGGCATGAGCCTTCTGCAGTAGAGGCACAAGAAGCTGGGAGGGGGCACAGCCAGAACAGCTGACCCAAACTGGCCAAAGGAATATTCCATACCATACAACGTCATTCTCAGCATATAAACTGTGGGGAGTTGGCCTGGAAGGGCTGCGACATGGGGACTAGCTGGACATCTGTCAGCAGGTGGTGAGCAATTATGCTGCTTATTACTTGATATTATTATTGTTGTTGTTGTTGTTGTTATTATTATATTCTTTTTCTGTCCTATGAAACTGTTTTATCTCAACCCACAAGTTTTACTTTTTCTGATTCTCTCCCCCATCCCCCCATGGTTGTGGAGAGTGTGTGAATGGCTGTGTGGAGCTTTTAGCTGCCTGCTGGGTTAAACCACTACTAACTGCCAGACGGTAACACAGCTGTTGTAATATAGCTGCTGTTGCTACTACCACTATTAATGCAACATAGAAAAACAAATGGATAAAAAAGCACCATATAAGGCACAAGGAGAAAATTAAGTCGTTATCTGTCATTTTTTTCTCTTGAACTATAGATATTTACCTGCCAAAGAGATTTTAGTGATCCCCTTAAAATTATGTTTCAAAGTTCCTGATCTGTCTGTTTTGTACAATATGAAAATTCCAGTGGCACTCCAAGTGTTTCAAGAAGCTATTTAGTCCAAACTTGATTAAAAAATATTCTTCTTAGAATGCCTTAAAAAAAAATTTCAAAATCTATTTTATGTGATACACTTTAATTAGTTGGCTGTTTCTGCAAAAAGCAGTGTCTGCAATTTCTGCATGTGTTGCAATTCAATTTAATATGCTGCAAAATTGTAACCTTCCTATATAAAAATGAACTATGTGATATATCCAGCATCTTAGGTAACATGAAGGACAAAACCAACCAACGTCAAACATTTATAATTGTATATTTTGTGGCATTGATTGCAGAAGGAACAACCTCAAGGCAGAAAATGATTACTAGGTTAGAGAGGCTTGACAGTTATTTTAAGCTTTGACCTTCAAGAAGGTACACGGTTGAAAGCTGGTATGGATCTAGGGTATGATAACAATGGCTTTTAATAGAAATTAAGGGATTGGAGTTGAAAGTGACTATTTGAACAGCACGGTTAAAGTCACACATTTTTTAAAATTTATTTTTAAGAGGGGAAAAAAATGTTATCTGTTTCACATTTCATTTCTCTGATTTTTGGAGTTGTGTCCCTCTAAACTTCCAACAATGGTCTCTATTTTCAGCTAGCAGTACAGAAAAAATGAGGAGGGTGTCCGGGCCTCTACAAGCAGTAAGCAAGAAGCACAGTTCAGAGGAAGTAGTGGGTAAATCCATTATTAGTATGTGGAAGAAAAATTAGCACAGTCTCCATAATAAAATTCTATTCTTACTTGTTTATAACAACTTGTCCTTGCCAAACTGAAATGAATTGAGCTGAAATTTTGAGGGGTAGCTCAATTTTTGTCTTTTTTTCTAAACAACTTCATCAAAAAATACTTAATTTTATTTTCATCAATGATCACTATATTTTACTCATGTTAGAAAATCATAGTGGGTCCTTTCTCAATACCTCTAGTAGTGTGGAGCATGGATGCAAAACTTGGCACTGTGTTGGCCTTAGTGGAAAGAATTATGCTTTCAGTCATCTTTGAGAAAAGGAACCCATATTTAGGCAAGTGGATAAGTTATTAAAAACAACAATTCACCTTTTCATCATATTCTCTAGGTTAATTCTTCAATTTTGTTAACTATGCTTTCTTTTGCTTTCTTACAGCCACTAAGATCCTGCTCACAACAGAACTGGACAATTGAATATGCTGTAATGTAAATCCAAATGAGACTTGCTTCTTATGACTGTTCCACAAAATTGCGTTTAACTGACCTTCAGGACTACACATCGGAGCTCCCCTTTCCTTTGCCAGTACAAAATAGTTGTTTTTGGAAAGGCATCTGGCAAGACTGGAACAGAAAGAGAGGTAGACCAGTTATGATGATTAGCTGGATGACAGATCAGTACAAAGAGCAAAAGACTGGGAGTGGATACAGTGGTCCCAATCCAAGCTGGTCCCAGCTGGGAGAATTTAAGGGACGAAAGGCCTGTGGCTACAGGAGTGTTTGAGCTTCCAGAAATGAGAGCTCTGAGGACAAAAAAATGAATCTAGTATCAGAGGGAACAGGTTGGGCTGGACACACATAAGTGTTGGTTGCTGAGAGGCTGGGTTGAGACTATTTAGCACGTGTTTGACAAGGAGGTTGCTGAGACTGTGGCTGGTTAGGCAAATAGATTGAAGCAGTATCAGGTGGATAGAGGCTAAATGGGAGAATTTCAAATCTCCATTGGAAATGAAAGAAAGAGAGAATAAAGAGCCATCAGTCAGAAGTTTGAATGAAAGAGCAGACTAATGAAAAAGAGCAGGTATAGATCATGAGAAACGTTGGCTTAGCAATGATACAGGAATGAAAATGTGAAGAAAAAGAGCATATGGACTAAGAGAAGTCTGGGCCTTTCACAGGACATAATATAGGTATGGCTGCAGTGAAGATTTAACCTGAAGAATAGAAAATGGAAGAGAAGATAAAGGCAGCAGGAATGGGAGGAGAAAATTGGGTTGGGAAGGAAGATGGTTGGAACAGGGAAAGTCAAAAGAACAGAAGCGTGTGTTTATGATAGCACATTATATCACATACAGGAATTGAAGTGGACATTTTAGAATTTCGTTATGGTTCTATCATCAGCAAATATAGAAAACACATTGGCAGACTGACAACTGGCTGCTGTCATCAGCTGCTGTATCAGCATCAAAGCTACGCTCCAGTGTGATAGATCCAGTGACATTGATAGCCAATGTAGGTGACCATATATTAAAAAATGTATGCACATTACCACAACATGGTTGGCCTTACCTTTAGTGGTGTTTGGCTACTATTGTAATGAGCACGAAAAGCAACACCCCACAGAAATTAATATTTTTATTAAGGTGCACTAAATAGAGCAAACATTGATGAAGTAACAGAATGAATTATTGTTCATTACAGGAACATTCTATGCACTTACTATGCAGAGGCTCCAATGGAAAAAGTGGCAGGAAAGTAAATATTGTGTCATAACCTCTATGTTGCAGAGTCAGATTAAGCTTCTTAAAACTGCCTTTAATTCTGACTCTTGCTAAGTTTTAATAGTTTTCCACCTTAATGAAGTCATTTTAATATAGCTCTCTGAGCAAAATATTTGTAAAACAGCCTTTTCTGCATGTTCTTGATTCTTCGGTTCCCCATCTCCAGCTGTTACTAGGGAGCATCAGTAAGACAGTCGTATTTTTCAGAGGCTCAGAGCACTCTCAACTGCAAGGAAAGTCAATGGGAGATGCAGTTGCTTTGGTCCCCTGAAAACGTATGCTATTAGTGCTTGAGTTCTATTAGTGCTTTATCCTGTGCAAAATGCTAAAAAACTTCAACCCCTGCTGAGGTTAGTGGGAGTTATGAGCACTCAGCATCTGCCGGATGCAAGAAGGTTCTGATTAGAGCAGGCCAAAAAAGAAAATGTTGCATGTGACAAATTTTGGTTGACAACAGTTTTCCTAAGGGAGGAAAAAAAAATCCTGCTTTTTTGCTATTTATGAAAGCATTTAAGTAATCATATCATATACCAGCTCTGTTTCTGACATGCAGAAGTGTCTCAAAGAAACTGGAAGATTTAGATATTCTAGACAGTTCTCAGTCTGTTGATACCAAGCAGCTGTAACTTGTTAGCAGAGCCAGCATAGACTTTGCCCCCACTGAGGGGATGCAGCAGCATGGTGCTACATCCCCTTTTCGGCTGGATCCTGCATATTGACCTCCCCTTCTCATATTCAAAATGGAACTGAAAAAGTAATTATGAATTGTATATTAAATAGTATTAGTCATAACTGCTTGCCAGTGATTTAAAATATCTGCAGAGTGCAAAGAATAATCCTCAGAAACAGGTAGCTCAGAAAAACAGAGAATTAAATCATAGAATTTTATTTTGTGACCTTAATCACTTGACCCCAGTTTATAGCTAGGCTGCAGAGGTGCTCAGATTAGAGAGCAGTGAAGGGCACCAATGCATAGATAAGCAGAGACAGAGAGTGAGAGAGAAAGGCTCTTACCACTTAAAAGATTGTACTGTTTTTCACAAACTTTTATACATTAACACCTCCAGCACAGATAGATACAAGATTCATTCACTGATCCTCATTGCCACTACGTCATGCAGATGACTGTCATTTAAATATTCTCTTTTATTTCCCAAATACAATGTACCACAACTATAAGCAACAGTGTCTGGGACAATTACTGTTGAACCTGTAATTTTTTAATTTATTTTTTTTTTAACAGTAGCTATATGCACAAAAATTGCAAAACTGTGCATGCACACCCATTACAGTCATGTCAGAGTGGAAATTAAAGCATATATTGCCCTCTGGAGGCTCCAGTGACTGAAAGAAAAACCTTAACCCCTATTTTTTCCTTTGATGACAGCAACCTATAGGACAAATTAAATGGAGTGTAGCATATGAAATAACACATTCATTAATTCATCCAAGAAGAGACAGAAACAACTAAATTATTAATGTTTTTGTTGTTTTCAATCAGAATGATGCAGTGACAATGAGTTATTTTTGTGCATGGGCTAATAATTTTTGTGCATGTTTGCAAGGTGGTATATCCTCTCTGCTTAGAGCAAGAAAGTGATTCTTTTTGTCCATCATCGACTTAGATTATTGGATAGATACATGTCAGTACTTTTTTTTGTTAACATTTTCATACAATTTTTTAGAGCAGCAGAAATATTATGCTTAACACTTGCAAAAAGTTCCATCAAAAGCTGCATAAAAATAAGATCAAGAAGCCTCTGCTGGTAAGAGTGGGAAGAAAGAAAATCATACACCTTGTATCCTAACACTGTACATAAAAAAGTAAAATATAAATAAATAGGCAGGCAGGAAGCAACACATTCACATTGTTTCACAGCTTGTCAATAGCTGACTTTTTTGACAGTATCAGCACATTTTTATTTCTAAAACTAAAAAGGATGGGGGAAAAGTCATTCTATATTTCTTTCAAAATGCTGGCTGCATTACATTTCAGACTTTGAACCTTCTACATCACACACTCAAAGGAAATAACTAATTTTTGTTTAAGAACCTGAACAGTGTTACAAGTTGTCTGGGTCCGCAGTACTCACAACCTTTAAAACACGGCCTCCATATCTCCCAGCTGAGTAATGAAATATGAGATTACTCTCAGATCACAACTATGTAAGGACAGATTTCAGGTTAGACTTTTCAAAGGCACCCAGAAGTGCCTTTAGAAAGTGGTGCCTTTAAAAAACATGTAGGTATCTCAGCTGTTGAACTTCCCCAGGACTTCAATAGCAACTTGGGCAAGTATGTGGCAGCTGAAGTAGGGAATCAGGCCAAGATGCACTAGATTACACTTCCTTCCTTAAACACAACCTGTTATGTGCAATGACAGTAAACTTTTCCTCCTATACCATGAGAGAGTCTTTACGCTTCAGTGTTGCAAAATATGAAGTTATTTTATTATACTTTCTTGACTTTCCACCCAGCATCTAAATGGACCACTCTTTTATTTCCTCAACTTTGATTATTTTATTCCATGCTGGCATGGTTTCAGACCACAACTACCAAAAATTAAAATATCTGCAACCATGAACTGCCTAAATTTCATTCCAATTTTCTCTAAACACCTAACAGTTAAGCTTCCCTTTCATCCTATGGTAATACAAAGTAAAGATATGCCTAGTAGAAATAATAACCTCTTTCTGATTACTTCCAAAACTAAGTCAATGCAAATGCCACATTTCTGACAACTGTCCTAATTTTAAGCAAGAATATAGAGAAAAGCATACAACTTCCACTGCATTTACTCCTACTCCTGTTTTCTAGCACAAGACTGGTCAATCATAAATGACAGGACATTTGAATCATCGCAAGTTCAAAACATATCTCAATACTTCAGCGTGTTATTATTTCAACAGAATGTAAATCCAGGTGGAATTAGAAAAAACAAAACTAACATTGAAAACAATCATTCTGTAGAATTTCCTTTGCTTAAGTAAGGCTAATCCATTTCTCATCCCTCTTTCATTTCTTTTCTCTTTCCTATGGATTTCTTGTTTCTCTATTTTTTGTTCTATATCTTTTGTAAACACACCTGAAAATATAGTTCCGTATGTTATCAAATGATCTTAGACTAGAAGCGTAACTTGAGCCTCAAAATATATGTCAGCATTTTGGCACCCAAGTTCCACGTGCAGGCTCAGGACCACAGATCACATCGGATCGTGACTACAATGCAATCATAGGAAACACGCAGAAAGACAGTTAGTTATATACTAAGCATTCGATCATTCCGTGAGACCAAAACTGGAGGTGCAAATCTTGTGGGTGTAGGGAGAGGCATAGTTGCAAATCTTTGTAACGTGTCTTCTTTTAAAAAATACCAAACACCAGAAAAAGCTGCTCTCCAAGTCTACCATGTTGTTGCTCCCCTCCCTACTCTCTAGTCTTTTAAAAATAGATACTAGTTACATCAAAGTTTTGGATCCAATCCAGTGGTGTTTTACCATGATTTTAATATTGATCTCTTCCTCAAAGATCTCAAGTTACATTTGGTCCATGTTTCAGTACCCAAGTATATACACATAATTTATTCCTTGCATACTCCTATTCAGCATTTTTGCTGATATAGAAGGTTATTTACGAAGCCATTCTGCATGCTTTGCCAAACTATTTTGAAAGCCAAAATCTAAAAGAGCAAATTCAGCTAAGTGAAAAATACCCTTACTGTACAAATAGAAGCTGCACACTTTTCCACCAAACACTAAAGGCTCAATGTGTTGTTGCATAGATGCATACACATATTCTTTTCTGCTGATGCATTTCAAGGTACTGATGTAAAAGGTTGCTGAGATACATATATACATTTTGTTTTAGTGGAAAGACTGGATCCTTGTCTCACAGGATCATACCACACACTCTGAGACCAGAAGTCTTAACAAAACCTGATCAAAAGCAAGAATCAGGTTCATCCAAAACTATCAATATGAATGAATATAAATTTATTTAAGTATCTATATTGAGATTCAAGTTACTAACTCTGGTGATGGTCAGCAGAAAATAATGGACACTTGAGCATTAAAAACATCATGTGAATGATCATAAGCTCTTGATGTACATGGAAAATAATCAAATATCTCTCCCCAGTATATTTTCACTTGTGGGAGAATACTTATGTAGGGAAACTTCTGGGACAAGCGATCCTCTTTCTATAGGATGTAGCCATCTTGTGGTACAAAATATTTACGTGGGTCAAAATAACGGTATTTGTTTCTTTCAAACTGAGCAGGAATAGCTGGATTAGCATGAAATTTGATTTTAGAGATGGAAGTGAGATAGAAAAAAGGAGATTGCTCTCTTTTGCATTCAGTGACTGAATCTAAACAACTTGATACTTGTACAGCTCTACCTTACACTGGATATGGCCTCTGCCTGACCAGATTTCAAGCACTCTATTCCTGCAGCAGCAACTGAAGCTGGTGCTCTCTCGCTTGAATTTATTTTTCCTTGAAACAACGCCAAAAGAATGAAAGTGCATCAGATAAGAACACTTAAACAGAGACAAGCTACATTTTCAACTTTAAAGTTCCTCTCAGTCTAGTTACGTTTCCAAAGCTGTAACAGAAAAAGAACTTCTCACAGACAAAGAGCAAGGAAGGAATAAAAGCTGAGAATATCATTATGCCTGCTCCCAGCAGAAAGGAGAACCTTTGTCCCTCAACAGCCTTGTGTAACTTCTAATAAACAGCCATTTACCAATTACAGGGTACCATTCAGTCAAAATTTTTTTTAAATACTATCTTTAAAGTCTTTGCTTGTGAAATAGGCACAACCAACAACATTTCTTTGGAGGTTTATAAGATGTATGTATTCAGCTCATCACAGAAAAGTGCAGTATCGACAGTATAAGCAACTCAATAGAAAATTACATCTACCATTGTTTGATTCAAAGTTTTGAAAAAATTATAATGACCTTGCAAAGACTATAATTTGTTTTATTGCTGTTCTCAAACTTAGCAAAGGGGAGAGGACAAAATGAGTGTGTATACATTGACATTACAAGTGCATCACAGTTTTATGCTTCAGAAACTACTCTCAAGGAAAGATGTAGAGATCAGAAGAAGGGGATAATGATACCGATATGTATTCTTGAATATTATTATAGGCAGAAATACATCCAGGAAAATCTTTTAATTATGTAATTGTTATTAGATTCTCAGCAATCCACTAGTATTCTGATTATTCGGTAGCCATAAGATAGTCCTAGAGACAGTAGATCAGCAATTATTAAAATGTGGTGAAAAATAATCTGTCCCTGCTCTGTCTATAGAAACAACAGGCGTACTCCTGGTTTATTATATTAAGTTATCCCTTGCTGTGGTTTCCAGTTGCTTTAAGAGAAGCTACAAATGGCCAAACTCCTTTTCTCATATAAGAAAGAATTTCAAAGCAGATCTTATTAGAAACAAAATCTTTGGCATTACAGCTTAAATGGCAATGGGATGTTACTTCAAAAAAATAAAAAAAAAAAAGGGTCCTTAACATCAAAAGAAATTACCAAATAATTCGATTTCTACTCTTTAACTTTTGAGATACCAGTGCATGGCACTGTCTCCCCACTGTCTAGTGTTGATTTAAACTCTAATCATCTTCAGCACCCCGAGCTTTCAGAGAGAATTCAAGGTACGAAGATGTTAGAAGCCTAGTGTGCCTGTACTCCTGCAAGTACCGTCCAAACCCATTATGCTTCTTCTATGTGGGAAAATCTTTTCCTTTATCAGTTGTGATATATATTTAAGTTTAATGTATCTGTAACGGTGCTGCAAGGAATAAGCAACCTGATGCTCTTTTCTTTCATGTCTCTACAGAAAAAGGATAATGACTCTGGACAGAAAAAAATTACAGTAGGGTGTTAACTGCAGATTCACAGGAGATTTCAGCTTCTACTAATTTGGACAGCTTCAAATTTAACAAATGGAATGCATTTTAGCATTTCAAAGAGAATGAGGAAGTATAAAAACATAGGTGCACATTAAGAATAAATATAATTTAAGAATGGTATGTTCTTTATTTCTTTGCTTTTTTCCAACTGATCTATGTCCAGTTCCGTGGTTTAAACTGGAGAAGGTATAGAAAAGGAACTGGAAATTGAGCACAGTTAAGCCAGAAGTTAACCTTCGTCAGTGGAAATGAATGAAATGGGAAACTGAGTGAAAAGGGAAGAAAGTATAATGCACATGACAAGGGAGTTATCTACTGGCCAGAACTACAAAGACTAGCATGCAGGAACGTTGTACTCTGTCATTGGCATTGTGTGCAAGACTGAACAAGACTGTTAATTTTTGAGTGCCTCTCTCACCACCCTCTGTGAAGCTGCAATAGTGCCAGCCAACTCACTTCTAGTTCAAGTTTGAAAAAAAGACCCTACCTAGAAGAAGCCAACAAAAGAGAAAACACACAGAAATCAAACAGTTAAATTGCCAGTTAGGAACACTAAAATAAAAATTAATAGATTCTTTCTTGTGTAAAAAGACAATTAGGTAACAAATTCATGGAGGATTAATGCATCAAGTCAGATAGCTCTGCGAGGAAAAATATGAGCCATTCTCCATTCAAAACATATCTCTGCACTAGATTGCTTCACTTCAATAAGAATCTTTAATAAAAATAAAATAATCACAGCCATGATAATGAGGTGGTGAAAAGCATTGAACTCTACTATGCTGACCAAGAAAAGTATTTCTATATCTGCTGTGTACTAAACAAACAGGTAATCTCATGGACACTACTTGATCTACTAACATTTTATTGGGGCAGATATAAGGAATTCACAACTTTCAATTATTATTTTATTTTTTAATTGGCATATACTATTTTTCAACATTAGACAAGAGATGGTACAAAGCACAAGTCCTAAGACCCTGAAGGCTAGGGAACCAGAGCCTGAAAAGACAAGGATAAAACATCAAGAGATATTTTAACTTTAAAATGTATCCAGTAAATATAATGGTAAATTTGGGGATGTTTATTCTGTTTCTTTAAAAAGAAGGATAACGTATTTTTGAAGGTAAGAACCTGTTTTGTTGCATACAAGATTTCTGTGGTCAAAATCATTTTATACAAAAAGAGTTCTAAAGTTTGTTTGAATGCCTGAACTTTTCTAGCCTTCTTATGCTTGCTTGAGTGACAGAATGATATTATTCTGAAGGTTGCACAGTGACTCTTTGATCTTAAAGCTTGTAAAGGCCGCCTCACATGTGCGTGTTCTAATATTCACAGATAATCTGACTTGAACTTCAAGGCTATAAGACCTTGGATCAGTGATTTGCAATTCAAGTGCCTCGGAAAAAAAAAAAATCAGCTTAGACTTATTAAGTGTTGTTGTAAAGCTATTACAGGCAAGGGTTTTTTTAAGCAACTTCGAAAGTTCTGTCCAGAAACTTTACTCATATAGAGAAGGTCACCAATATCACTGTGGGCTCCCTTGGGTCTCCTTTTCCCTCTGCCACTCCGTAAGAAAACTACCTAAGATTTTAAGTAAAAGTTAATCAAAATAATTAAACACTCAAGCAACTAACCTAAGAAAATAGAACGGAAGAATTTACTTTCCCAGCTGCATCCTGTAGCTCTGCCCCTTTATAGCTATATGATGTTTTTACTGCAGTACAACTTGGCAACCCTCAGGCAAGGATTGTCATTATGCGGTGTGTTGTGCAGAGAAATAAAAGGGAAAATAATGTTAAAAACTTAAAATAAAAGATAAGATACTAACACTAAATTCTGAATGTAATGCAAACTGTAAAGAGACAGCCTCAAATGACCTGGTATTTGCCTGTGTAAATCCACCTGGCTCAGAAGCCTGGCCGGACTGACGAGAGGTCATCCAAGGCTTGACCAGTCCAGCCTGGCAACTGAAATGTCCTCACTGGAAGGTGACGGCAGTGTGGGGACAAGTCTGTACCAAGTCACAGTAACAGTGCACTGCTCTGAAGAAAATGGGAATGGCTGAGTCTACAATTTGTGCTCTGTACAAATAATGTTATGCTGAAGTTAACTCAAAATGAAGTACTGTTCTATTTTTTGCACATTTTTCCATCTCTCTGCTTTGTCTCCTTTGGCCTTCTCCACATTTTATATTGTTATCCTTTCTCAGTCATTGCGTGAAATAATGATGTCACTTTATCAGTTTGCATTTAATCACTGTTCCATCTTTACTTCAAAATTCAGAGTTTGCATAAGCAGTTTTCTTAATCACTGTCACAAGTACGAGATTAAATACACTGATTTCTTGCCATTGAAATGTGTGTTTCCTAAAAAGCAGCAACATACATATTTGAACATTGTACTTGAAAGTACATAATGGAATATAAAAAACAGTAATGGGTATGCACAAGGGAAATGACAAATTATGGCTATTACAGAGATGAATAACCTTCAACACCTTTATTTTCAATTTCTTAAATGCTCATAGTAACAGTGCACTGGATATAAGTAACATTCTTCCAAAGGACATTGCTAAGTGAATCAAAAGAATTTGTTGGTTTTTGTGGTGATCAGTTAAAAGAAAGAATAGACTACAACCCTTAGGATCATCTGTAGCAGAAGTCATTAACAATTTAAGACAATTCTGAGACAACAAATAGTAGCCCACTGTTACAGTCTTCGGTGTCACCAAGCCTGGAGGATGAATGCAAGGAGTGGAAGAGATATAATAATAATTTAATAACTAAATCCTTCCTGTGTTTCAATAACAGAGAATTCATCGGAAGTTAAAGCCTCACAAATAGCAGGATGTAACAAAAGCCAATACAATGAACAATAAGATAAAAATAAGGTTTAGATTAAAATCAGATTATAAGGAGACTTTACGGTAAGACATGATTATATTGCTTCCTATTACACAAAGTCAATCAATAAGCAAGCTGCTTTAAGTTTCTAAAGGTACAAATCACATGTATCTTTATCTAGTTTCCTTGGACAGCTATATGTGGCCTTAATTCCTTTTGAGGAACAACTTCATCTTATGATCTGCATTTTTTCCCAGCAGAAAATTAGCTTGAGCCCCAAGCCCACCCCAGCACATTAATCCAGAGGTTCAGCCTCCGAAACTTGGCCTAGTGCCCCACACCTTGCTGCAGTGGAGCTGGGGAGCCAATTCCTCTGCCAGAAATCTAGGAAAACTAATCCCCAGTGAGGCCTGTGAGGCTTACTACATCACAAGAAGTACCATATAGATTGAAAGATCTTTCATTAGTGGAAACACATCCACATTTGAAATCATAAAAGAACTATGCATTTTCTGTATATTTTCTCTAAGGTGACCACCAACAACGAACACTCTTAGCAGTAAAAATCTTCTGAAGAGGAATATAGTAAGAATATAAAAAATGTAAGATCACATGATTGAAAATGTCTAAGTGCATTATAATATATAGGACTAGACCTTAATTTGTGTTCTCTAGCTAAAAGTTACTGTACCGTTCCATCATAGTAGTTTTACAGTTTTCATATTATCTCATAAAAGTTTGGTACACCTGTAATTTTCCTTTTTTTTTCTTTTTAACTACTTCCGTAATTTTATTACTTCACTGTTTATCAATTCCAAGTGACAGTGTCTGTTATTTTGTACTGTATTTTCTGTTCTTTTTGTTTCCTCCAGCTATTTGGTCTGTCATTCAAAATTACAACTTCTTTAGAGTATGGACTAGGGGCCAGACCCAAGCATGATAAATCTTCGCCTTTAACTGGGTTTACAACATTACAACACATGGAAACATATTAGATAGATAGATAGATAGATAGATAGATAGATAGATAGATAGATAGATAGATAGATAGATAGAGTGATGTTATAATTTACAACCACAAGCCTACATCATTTACCTGGACTTGTGCAAAGCATTTGACACTGCCCAGCACGACACCCTTGTTTCTAAACTGGAGAGACATGGATTTGACTGACGGACCACTCGCTGCGTAAGGAATTGGCTGGATGGCCACATTCAAAGTGTTGAGGTCAAAGGCTTGATGTCCAAGGGGACATCGGTGCTGAGTGGCATTCCTCAGGGGTCAGTACTGGGACTGGCACTGTTTAACATCTTTGTCGGTGACATGGACAGTGGGATCGAGAGCACCCTCAGTAAGTTTGCTGGCAACGCCAAGCTGTGTGTCATGGTCAACATGCTGGAGGGAAGGGATGTCATCCAGAGGGACCTTGACAGGCTTGAAAGGTGGGCCCGTGCAAACTGTATGAAGTTCAACAAGGCCAAGTGCAAGGTCCTATACATGGGTTGGCACAATCCGAAGCACAACTACAGGCTGGGCCGAGAACGAATCAAGAGCAGCCCTGAGGAGAAGGACTTGGGGGTGTTGGTTGATGAAAAGCTCAGCATGAGCCGGCAGTGTGTGCTAGCAGCCCAGAAAGCCAACCGTGTCCTGGGCTGCATCAGAAACAGTGTGGCCAGGCGATCGAGGAAGGGGATTCTGCCCCTCTGCTTTGATCTTGTGAGACCCCACCTGGAGTACTGCACTCAGCTCTGGATGAGAGAAAGACACGGAGCTGCTGGAGCAAGTCCAGAGCAGGGCCACAGAGCTGATCAGAGGGCTGGAGCACCTCTCCTACGAGGACAGGCCGAGGGAGCTGGGGTTGTTCAGCCTGGAAAAGAGAAGGCTCTGGGGAGACCTAATCACAGCCTTGCAATACCTAAAGGGGACCTACAGGAGAGCTGGAGAGGGGCTGTTTATCAGGGAGTGTCGTGACAGGACAAGGGGTAATGGGTTTAAACTAAAAGAGAGGTGGGATTTAGACCGGATGTTAGGAAGAAATTTTTTACTGTGAGGGTGGTGAGGCACTGGGACAGGTTGCCCAGAGAAGCTGTGGAGTCCCCATTCCTGACAGTGTTCAAGGCCAGGTTGGATGGGGCTTTAGGCAACCTAGTTCTAGTGTAGGGTCTCCCTGTCCATGGCAGGGAAGCTGGACCTAGATGATCCTTGTGAACCCTTCCAAGCCAACCCATTCTATGATTCTATGAAATTGCCTATGATATTGATAGGAATGCCACATGCAATAGGATACAGAATTATACCATAAATTCAGAATGTAAACCTCTGCTTTAGATTCCACCTCATTCCATTCAGAAATTCATGAACTCAAGTCAATTAATTTTATTTACTCTTCATGTGACAATAGGAAACAGCCATACTGCCCTTTTAATAAAGACTTTGCTAATGGGGATATCAGCTGGCCTGCAAGTCATCTTAAAAAGATTTCACACCTTTTTCTCTGTAAAAACAGTTGAAAGCTTTATATGTAACTACTTTGTGCAGTGAAGGTGAAATTAAAGTTCAAATGTAATCAAGTGTTTTATACCTATGGAGACTATTAAATGTTTCTTTATGCTAATTTTATAGTTTAAAAATTTAATTTGTCTGTAAGACAAAAGCTAGCCATAGAAAAAATATTTTACTCTATATCGCAAAAGGATTTTTTAAAGAAAATTACAAAATAACAATTATACACATCAATTCCTATATCATTTCTATGCATTCTTATATGTATTTTAAACAACAGAGCTTAATAACACATATCATAGAGCTGTTCTTTGTAGTTAATGTGTTTAAGAGTAGGTCACATTAGACACATGCTAATTAACTATTCCACCTTAGGGTTCTATTCTCTCTACTTGCTAAGCAAACCAGTGTATAGAAACATGCAGGAGGTGATTAAAATAAATTTGTAAAATCCATATTGAATCCATAGCTAGATGCTTGAAAAAGATATGATATTGGAGCTCCACTCTAGAAGCAATAGAAGAAAATATTATACATTACCATAATGTATATTATGTTACCCATACCTACATTTTGACTAACACTTTCTTATCTTTACATTTTGCTGGAAAATTGGCATCTAACCTTTATAGATTAGATTCCCTATATTCCAATTAAGGGAAAAAAGTTTCTTCAGAAGATGTTTATTAATGTAGGCAGCTATGTTCTAATGCTAATGTTAGGAAGTATGAATTATGATCTGCTAATAGTGATTTCCCAAGAAACTTGTATGACATTCATTTTTGCAACTCACTCAATTCAAATTTATCTAGAACAAATTCTAGATTACGGTTTTAGTAAATGCAGGCAACTGCCAGCTTCTCTTATGTTACTCACAAGGCAGTATGTTACAAAACAGACAATGCAATCTGAATAGATAGCAGAGCTACTCTGATTTCTCTGGTACTGTATTTTTCATCATTCATTTTTCATGCCTCTATATTTTTTATTTTGCAGGAAAGGTGTAAAAAAAATTAAACAGACCTAGAGGCTTGAATTTTGCATGCAAGAAGTGAAATGTGAAAGTAAATAATGAAATGGCAAATGGATCAAATTGCTTATCCAGTTAGAATAGTTGGTGCTAGCTGATTTCATTCATAACATATTTCCTCATTAAAGTGTTTTATTCTTTCTCTGTTAAATTGTATCCTTTCATAAAAGATAGTGCTGGGAAAAAATATCATTGCAGTTTACAATACTGTGATACTTCCTAGCTGAGTATGAACTCTGACAAAATTCTTAGAGATTTTTTTATATTGGAGGTTAAATGCGATACTCATTTAATAATTAACACCAAAAAAAATTACTTACAAGACATGAAGGACATGTATTATGAGAAGATATATAGCTTACATATCTTTACAATGTGTGAAGGTCATATGTAAAACAAATTTACCTAAGATGTGTGTGTAACAGATGTCCACAACTGTTTTATCATATATGTTTACAATGTGTGGTTTTTAAGTGACAATTCATATTTTTCCAACTCACATAATTTAATGCATGTTTAATTTTTATCTTTGGAGACAATCTCTGTTTATGAAGTGGGCAAATATTATTATAGCTCCAAATATCCCACAGCATTAACATTTTTTTAATATATAAAATATCATTACCCCTATTTTATAAAAACTACAACTCAGAGGATAAGAGTCAGATCCACAACGTTTCTTAGACACATAAAAATTCTGCAGCTTAAATTCTCCTGTAAATCTCCACTTCCACATAGCCCCAGCTGTCTAAAGTACAGATAAACTCCACAGTACCTGAGTGTTTGCTTTGGGATTTTCCAGGTATTTAAAGTGGTCTCTATGACCAGTATCTAGCCTGTTTCAACAGGTCTTAGCATCTAGCTCCCATAACTAGAAACTATAAACTAGGCTTGACAAGTTACTGGTCATTAGCCAAGACACATGAGCTATCATTTTACAGATCACTGCAATTGCAACAGAAAACAACTTAATTTAAAACACTTCATTGTGTGAAGGGCATGTGTACAGACTCTCAGACAAAGCTAATAATTCAGCAGCTAGGTGTCAGGTCTGTATCAGTCTCCTTCATTATTTTTTTTTCCAATACAAGATCTGAAGAACTGTAACAAGAAAGCACAAGCACAATCTATTCTAAATTGAGACCACTAGAATTCAAGCCTCTTGGAAGGTGGCAAATGCCTACCAATAACCGTTTATCTGTAATCATGAAATACTTCCGAAATACCTGAAAAAGAAAGGAGCTGTAGGTAGGACTGGAATTCTAGTCTTATTTTGTGAAGAGTGTGTTACGTTTCATCCTCCATTTTGAGTGTATACTTGATTACATCCTTCAGAACACATTGTAACCAGCGTATTGGATTGCACTTTTGTTGTTAGGTGTCTGGCTTTTAATAAAGGAAAAATGAACTTTGAATAACTCCTACTTAAGCAAAAGCCTGAAGGATGCTCGTGTTTCCACACTCTTTTCTGACTCAGCTGGTGAAATATCTGTGGAGGAGTTACAGGAGGTTGAGAAGCAGAGAAAAATCTCATCTCACACATAGCCCGTACCTAAGACCCAGAGAAAAGGTAAGTTTTATTGCCAGAAGACAGACTACACAGATGTTTACTGTATTCATACTGTGCCAAAAGGAAAACTGCACATGTGGGCATGCCTGCCTGCCACACATTTGTTTCCAAAAAGAAGTTTCTGTATTCTATACATGATCTGCCATGAATTTCCAAAGGCAGCTGTGCGACAGACTGCTAACAAGAGCAGAGCTCTGCAAAAAGTATGCATAACATATCAAGCACACTTAGGAAGACTCAGTGTTAATCCCGAGCAGCTAGCACGGCTTTTCACATGCCAAAGAAGGAATACCAGTTAAGCAAAACTCACTCCTGGTTCTTCCTAGAAGGCTGCACTTGAAGGGATTGTCCAGATTGCATTAAGATCAGTAGGTCTGGAAGAAAAAGTGTGATCCATCACCACAGTGGAATGATCATCTATAAAGTGAAGATAAGCAGGAGAATGTGTCTCTATAGGGTCCATTTGTATTCACCATTTCAATACAATAGTATGGTATTAAACAACCACTAACTTATCTACATGTCCAGTGCTTCCAAAAAATTTCTTCAAATCCTCTTTCTGTACCATCCTTTTTCAGTAATATTTATCATGTCATTAGTGCAGTATTAACAACACTGGTGCCACAGGTTGGATTATATTCCTACCAGTTTTTATGCTGATAATCTGTAAAGATTGCAACTGAAATTCCTGTAGTCACAGCTCTCGTTATTGGGTCCATTTAGTCAAAAGTGCATTCTGCTGCAGAATAGGGTGCAGATCATCATAGTGAGAGGGTTCTAAAACACATCCCAGCCCTTATTGTACACGGGATGAGGTGTTCTTCATGGCACACTGATCTGCTGGTCAACTACACGTCTTCCCACACAGACTGAAGTCAACTGTACTGATATGGCAGCTGTGGAAGGTATACGAAGTATTGACTAGTATGTAAAAAAAAAAATCAACAATGCCCTACTCTAAAAAGCAATGGATTTTTGTTGGGCTTAACTCTGCTCTTTTGTCTGTAAACTCCCATGAGGTTTCATGGTGAAATGTGCATATTTAAAGATTTTTTATTAGGTGTGAAAATGCATATATGATTTTACTCCTAAAATGTCCATCTCACTAAAACATCCCATGGGTCCCAGATATTTTATGAAGTCAGTTCAGAACTGTAGCTCTGTATGGCAAAGCCATCTCTTTACATGAAGACTAAAGCTTATTTTCTAGAGAACAGTAATATTGTGGCCTTTTGAAACAGAAACTGTCATTGCTGAAATATTTATCAGATCTCAAAAATATTAAAAGTCAAAAGCTGCTCACCGCTCATCCATACCCAGAGATTCCTACACTGAATCAGCTTCAGCACTCTGAGTGGTATATGGCTATAAGTGAATATCAATTTGAATGTAGTGGCAATGATTTATGTTTCCCTATCCAGAATCTTATTATTTATTTAAGCATATCTTAGGATCCAGGACTAGTACCGAAATTGTTTCAGTTGTATTGATTGTCCTTACAGCACTGAGTGCTTCTTATCTATCCAACTCTGCTGTTCTGTAATTAGCCACTCATCATGAGAAATGACGCACTTCAATTTAATTAGCTTTGAAAAACATCCGCATTAATCTGCTGATATTTTTCATGCCGAATGCCCACACAGTCTCACAGATATGTTACAAAGATATGCTTTTACCGGTCTGGGTTTTTTGTTTCTTTGTTTGTTTTCTGCATCATAAGGCTAGTTCAGAATCATAGCTGTTAACAAGTATTATTCACTGCAAAAGGATTTTGTTTAATTATTTAATGTCTTCCCAGTTTAAGGAACCCATATTAATTATTTAATTAGCATTCTGCTATAATTAATTGAATGCTCACAAATCAATTTAAAGCTGCTTACCTTTTGTTAGTTCAGTAACTTCAAAGGAGCCTTCTGAGAAAAGTCAAAATTTACATACTACAGAAAATCCCTCCCTCACGTCAAAAGCCATGTTGGAAACAGTAGTCTATCCTAGGCATTGCACCACCATTCTGCGTAGCACAGCAGAGAGCTTTATAGCACCATGAATTCACAGGTTGTCCTTTGTGAAACCAGTCATCAGAGCAAATTCACTTGGCATTCAGGCAGATGTTCTTTGCTCTTCCATGTTTAAGCCATGATAATTACTCCTATTGAAGAACAGAAAGGACTCCAGCAATGGCAACGTATTGACGTACCGTGGATTAACATTTCAAACTTTCTGCTTTTCTGTGTACATTTGAATACAGAGGGTTTCCAGCAAGCACCTGACCCATCAAGCTTGAAAGCCAGCCAGGAGCAACATGGAGCAATTCTGCAACAAAACAGCTCCTACTTCTCTGCATGTGGAGTTGCCCTACTGTCTGGCCCTTCATCATGCAACCTTTAAAAATCTTGACACCAGCCCTGTCATTAAAAATAAAGAGAAAAGCGGGATTTTGCATTATAATGACTTTTTCAAGACTCTGAACTGCAAAACCTGTTTCCACTTTCCCCAGCTGGGTCAGTAAGAAAAGCATTCATACACAACCATCCCCAGTCTATTGTAATTCTATATTTTTCCCATGAGCTGCCTGAAAAAGAGTACACAGGGCTTGCCAAGCCTGCTAAGCTTTTTGCTGTTGTAGCCTGGAAACAAGGAGAGGTGCCTTGGGACCTATTTGGCAACAAATATTTTCTTTTGAGTTTGGTGGGATTGACATTTAGAAAAGATTTGGCCAGTGATTTTAAGCTTTATGTTGGAGAGAAATAGACTAAAGATACAAAACTAAAAGTGACTGCTTTCATAATTGTTAATTAATCAGCACCATTGAAAAAGGTACAGCAAAAGGGGAAATACTGAGCAACATTTTTCATAAAAGCAAATTGGCCAATTGTAGCCACAGGCTTAATCCCATGGATTTCTGCATTTGAGCTCCTTTGGGATCAGTAAAAGGAAAGGATATTCACATTTCTTGACCACTGCTAAAACAGTGATGTATGTAATGAAACAGTGTACCTCCTAACATGGAAATTTTGTCCATATTTGGCATAAAGTTGCTATGATCGGCACTAACTAAGGAAATTTATTTTGCAGGTATAAACTCCTATAACCATCCTGAACCTGACCCTAACCCAGCTTTTTACTCAGTCTCATCCATACTTACAATGGTTCTGTTATCCAGGGAGACTGCAGTCTCAAGTACTTCTTCCCATTGGTCCTTATTTGGTAGAAGCACGGATCGGGTGTATCAGTTTCTCCCAAAGAGAAAGAAATAATTAGGCTATCATTCTTGCTTAGGTCCTTTCAGCTAGAACTGGGACCCGCTGATAGGAAGAAATATGCTGAATGCAGTTGCTTAAACATCGCACAGTAGCCCATGTATTAAAACAGCAGAACAACAAATTGCTTTTTCCCTCCATGTTTCTTTTGTATTTGATGCCAATGAAAGGGTACTGTGACTGGAAAATAAATACCTCCTGTCAAAGACAAGACATCCCTTTAGCTCCTCGGTGCACCATTTCTACTTAAAGCAATGTGAAGGAGGGATATACAAGCTAGAAACATACTGTTTATACACAGCATGGATTATACCATGTGTAGTCCAGTAATTTGTTACAGCTCGACAGGAAATAGTGTGTTGCTTCTGCTCTCAGGACAGTACGTTGGTCTAGAACTGTTCTCCACTATTAGCATACTGGACTAAGGTCAAACGTTGTGGAAGGTGATAAGCACAACCCTTGAACAAAAGTGGGTGCAAGAATTTGAAGTGAGCTATATTGCTGGTTAGAGATGTTAGCGTGTCAGAGAAGAAATTTTAGCAGAAGAATATAGAGTTAGCAGAACGAGGAGCAGTGTTGGGAATTCATCCCGGGGGGTAATACTACTAAAAGCAAAAGAGAGCTAGGAATACGGACAAAAAGTCAGTTATTTTATTCTTTCTTGGACTTAAGGAAACACAGCTTTCCTATTTGAATAAATGATACTGTGAAAAATACTAACATCAGTTTATCCTCACAACAGACATCCTCATGTAAGCTTAAAGGCTCTCATTGTACATTGAATGTGACCCACCATATCACAGAGTTTCAGACTTAATGAACTGCATCTTTAAGGTGTTTCGCTTTTTTCCCCTAATGCTTCTGTTCCTTTGCTTTTCTAACAATTATAAACTTTCAGGCCACATTTATTTTAGACCAGTTGTTCTGCTAATGTTACCCTTCCACCACAAAAGCTCTCCTTCCTCTCTTGTGCTTACCTTCTGACATATTTATGTCTTTCTGTCATACCCCTCTCAACCTTTAATTTACAATACTGTACAAACCAAGCTCTTTAAATCTCCTGTCATGAACAAGCTCTCCATTCCTCTTATCTTCTTGTAGTCCTTCTCAGGTAATGTTCCAGGCTGAAATCCATCTTTCCTGAATGTGACCCGAACTGTATGCAGTACTCCAGATTTAAGTCTCATCAATGCCCTATACAAAAACATTGACTTTATTTCATCTCTTCAAGAAATACCTTTCCTGATTCATTCCAAGGGTGCATTACAGGTTTTACAGTCTCATCACACTGACAGTCAGAGATGAGCCTGAACTAGCTCGTCACTCAGATTTTTCTCTGTGGCCATCGTTTCAAACTCATCAGGCTACAGCTGAAATGACTTTGGTTAGATTGTCAGCACATAATTTTGCACTGTTGCATTTTATGCCTTATCTACTTACAGAACTCTTCCTCATCATTTAGTTGTTTCTTTTTCCTAATATTTTGCTGTACTGTTGATTCTTTCCAGTTTTGTCATCAGAAATCATGTCAATTTTCCTGTTTTTCTTAAGATGATTAATGAAAACATTATAGATTTGCCTAAACACCAGTCCATGAAAAAATCTACATTTGACCTGGTCCCTATTTATTTTTTCAATTTCGAAGTCCCTCATGCTCTCCTGCCTTTCAATTCCTTTGCATGATACTTCTACAGTTCTCCATCTTCATTAACAGTTTTCCATATGGAATCACATATGTTCGTAAAGTATAGCTAGACAAGATCTACCATGTCTCCCGTGCCTTGAATTATATACTAATGAATTCTGGTGCAGGTGGCCTGGTTTTAGTACATTCATGTTGCATTTTAAATCTGTTCATCCTTTATTAAAATTCTATGTCTGGAATGATAATTTCCTTCAGCATTTATTACCGAGTGTTGCATACTACTGATGACACGGTGTCAGCTTTGCAGTCTTACAGATAACTGATTCTCTCCCCAGCCTGTAAAATACAACTGCTGTGTTTGATTGTGATTTGTGATTCTCTTCTGTGAAAAAATAATCACCCTTACTGAAAATAAGGTACAATAGGCACTTAACTTTGAGACATCATCATAAATTTCTATCCCATTCTTCGTAAATAATCGTCTCCTTTCCTCTTCATTTGTTCACTTTTTGTTTCTAGAGGTAAAGAACTTCTGCCACTAGTTCTAATAATTTTCATGGTCTAATTCCATTGAATTATGCTGTGGTTTAACCCAGCAGGCAGCTAAAACAACCACACACCCATTTGCTTGCTCCCCACCCACAGTGGTATGGGGGAGAGAATTGAAAGTGGAAATGAAGAGAGGGAAAAAAAAACCCTCATGAGTTGAGACAAAGACAATTTAATACTAATACTAATACTAATAATAATAATAATAATAATAGAGAAAAGAAGTGATGAACAGCGCAATTTCTCACCACCTGAAGTTGATGCTCTGCAAGACACTGAGCTGCCCCACCTCCTGGTCCACCCTCCAGTTCTATACAGAGCGTGACATCATACAGTACGTAATATCCCTTTGGCCAGTCCGGGCCAGCTGCCCTGGCCGTGCCCCCTCCCAGCCTCTTGTGTCCCCAAGCCTTCTCCTTGGCAGGGCAGTGTGAGAAGCTGGAGAGTCCCTGACCGCTTGGCAACAACTGGGAACACTGGTGTGTTGTCGGCAGTGTTCTCGTCCTAAGTCCAAAACACAGCACTACAGCAGCTGCTGGGAAGGAAATTAACTTCATCCCTGACAAAACAAGGACAACTTATAACAGTTCCTTGTTTTAGGGCTCATCCCTATGTTTCAAATCTCTAAAAAACATGAGTGTGGTGAATATTGTCTTTATGTGTGTACACCGATTGTTGGGTTTATTTTCATTTTCAGCGTTTTATCTGCTTCTTGAGAAGGCTATTTTATCAGATTTTGGCAAGTCCTTTCCTACAGGCTTTTTGCTCCTTCTTTTTGGAATACAGATTCCTGAGAGTTTCATCACTTAATCTTACAGAATTCCAGTGGTTTTTGTTTTCCAATTCCCAAGCCCAAGTCTAATGCACCTTTACCAACTAGTTCCTTTATGTGAGTGATCACTTTTAGCGAGAGGATTTTCATTGTTTCTTACCATCTCATTTCAATTGAATCCATCTGTGAGGACTTCATCTAAACCTGCTATCCAAAGTTCATTCTTCTCTAATATCCTAATTTCAAGAGCTGAAACTGGAGTAATAACACATTTTACTGGTTCAGCAAATATTTGTCGAGATGATTGCCAGAAATCTCAACCAAGAATTTCAAGCACTACCAATATCAAAGTAATACGTTCTTTCAAAAGTCTTTGGGGGAAGAAGTAACATTCATGTAAGAATCAGTAACACTCTTCCAACCTTAATGATTCTATGATTCTATGATTGATTCCTGGTTATAGTGCATATCACCATCAATATCTCATCCTGAGGTCTACAGCATTATAAAACATCATGCACCATAAATAGGCTTGTCATCTTTGCACGATTTTGACCAAAACTGACTGTTCCCTCTACTCTATCCATGTTGATTTCATTACAGCCTATCAAAACACAAACTTCCAGTAAGTCCTATTACCTGAAACATACCTTAGTGCTCTTTTTCCTGACAAATGCCCATTTATCTCAGTGCATGTGTTCCTGCCATCATTGTGGCATCACCATACCTTAATTGTATTCGTAATGTACCTGTAATGTCACTATCAACTGCAGTTGGCCTGAGTGCTGCCATATGTGTACAAATATTTCCACTATTTCTAATTTTCTCAACCATTTAACCAATCATATCATACACTTTACTATTCGTAGCAGCACACATACTGTCTTTTTTCTTCGTCTGGGAAGTGTTATTGATGACAAGCACTTGTTCAATAGATTCTTCTCAAAACAAGTATTGAAACAAATCAATCATAGCAATACCTCACGATTTGTCTGCCTAACATCCTAGGTGACTACAGTCAGCTCTGAGGCCCGTCATTTAGGAAAAGTGGTTTCTTCAGGAATCTCTCCAACAGCTCAACAGTCCAATCCTCCTTACAGCAATAATCAATATGCCAGAAACAACTTGTGTAATGAAATAATGAAAAGATTATCAATCTGTGCTTTAAAAGACAGCACCAACTGTGCTGCAAGTTGCTCCAATAGTCAAATTCTGAAGATATTCCACACTTCTAGTTCAGAAACTGAAATGGTGTGTATTCACAGATATTTTCACTTCAGCCAAACTGAAATAACATTCTCCAGTTGTGTTTTTTTGTTCTGCTACATCTTTTTCTGTTCAAGAGCACAGTAAGTTAGAATATATACTTTCCCTATATAGTAGATATAGATCTAGAGGTCTATGGATAGTGATATATAGATATGGATATGTTCTGTATAACATAGGAGTTTGACTATACCAGCGAATTCTCCATATACTCCATATCTGGCTATTACCAGTTACTGGAAGCATCTCTTCAAGGGCTCATACTGGAGCCATACTGGAACAGAACTGATAAAAGGCAATGATTTTTTGTATACTTCAGAGTGAACATTTATTGGTGTCACTCGGGGATTAGGTAACAGACTTTATTTTAGTGTGTCTTGTTAATCTTTATAAACATTACGTAAATCACCATACATTTTGTCTTTCATTTTTGGCATTTTAAATTATGGTCTTGCAGAGTAAAACTAAAGATATCAAAGAACAGAATCTGTGTAAACTGAAAACATGGACAGATACAGTCAGTGACAAAAGGCACTTGCCTCTGCAAAATTCTAGCATGTATAAAATGAAACTAAGTGAAGTCCTATATAAAAATATATGTATGTACACATATACAGTAATCTAATTTCTTAAAACTTTTGATCAATTATTAAAAAAAAAAATTTAAAAGGTCACTAACTTAAAGTATTTACTAGGAAAAGAACACATCCATTTACCATAGGCAAATTAAGAAGGTTTTGACGTTTAGGTACAGATGTTGTTCTACTTTCTTCCTGAACTTCCTGAAATCTCAAACTAATATAGTTAAGAAACTGAAAAGTACAATAGAGAGAAAAGCAGCCATCAATACCAGTGCAATGTGACACTGTATAGTAATAAACTGTCCAATGATCATGGGAAAAAAAAATCCAATATATATTTACTACACTGATAGTCAAAAGCATATCCTTGTTTAAATAAACTGCCTACTTTGGATACAGCCAACCATCATCTTTGAGATAAAAGTTTCAAATAAAACGGCTCATGTCAGCTTCCAGGAGGTAGATATTCTATTAGAGTTTGTATTTTTTGAAAAGTTAACACTGACTTCTGAAACGACTTTTGTTTTCTTCCAATAGAATCTGGAAAGAATTATGTATTCATTATTTGGTGGACAATCATGCATGGTGGCCGTTAACACTAGGAAAAATCCCACTGTGTTAGCCAATGAACGTGCATATGGCGAATTAACATCAATACCATGGCTTATAACTCAGTAAGAAATCCACCAGTTTCATTAGTTTCAAAACACACAAGGACAGTATACAAGAGGGAGACTACTAGACTAGACAGATCCCTGTTCTCATTTCTGTATTTCTTTTATTATTCAGGTGGGCTGGGAAAAAATTGATATCAGACATATGATGTGAGAATATTTTGAAAAAATTCAAAAGACTCATATCTGAATCCGAGTCTAAAATTCAGTTGTATACAATATTTATATTTGGCCTTATGTATATTAACCAGAAGGTTTCATGAACACTTTAAAATTGCAATAATTAAGTTTCAGGTTCCATAATGTTTATGTTAGCTGTGAAGTAAGACAGACAGAAGGCTGAATAAATCATCCTTTATCAGTGTTTTTATGTATACCTGCATAAAGTATTCCACAAAAAGTCTTTTTCTACTTGTTTCCCCTGAGATGAGAGTGTGCTATTTCTAAGTTCCTAGCAGTACTACTTCTGGTTTATAACAACATCATAACAACTGGCAACACTATCCATTCACTTAGGCACTCAACAAGTGTGGAAGAACTATTATACAGTGAGTAATCAAGTTCATCGCTAACAATCACACAAATAAATGTAGTCAATTTTATGCTGATAATAATGTCCCGCCTCGTGAGGAAGGGTCACAAGGGAAATTTCCACAGCTGGGCCACAGCATGGAAATATTTTGAATTTCATTTATTGATATCAGATGAAAATAACTTTATTGTGCCAAATCAAATGATGCCAAGCTAATAATGGGTGTCAAGGAAGAGAAGCGATGCCAGCAAATCCTAATGAAGAATCTCAGGCAAACATCTATTTAGTAGTATTAGATAACAACACAAAATAGCATGGAAAGTATATGAAATGCAGTTATTCAGAGCACATTATAAAGCCTTGGTTACAGTATATGCACTTTTAAACCACTACATAGAAGATCTTTCAAAGAAATTGCAGCATTCACTGGAGGAAGAAATAGGCTAAATAATTCATCAAAGCATAAACTGAACTGTTTTTTCTGTCCTGTATACTGCATGTTTTGAAGTTCTCTGATAAACATTTTGCTCAGCTGCTGTGTGAAAGCAGTCAGAAATGGCTGTACTCCTTGTCTCTTGGTAGGCAGTTTTTCTCTGTTCCTCTTTTTTAATGCAACGACACAGAAAACTCTTTAAGAGCTTCTTATTGGCACAACGTCAAAAGGTAAAGATATCAAAATCCAGACCTCACTGGATGTTCTTGGGGTTTTTTTTCATCTCTTCATCTCTGTGTGGTTTACTACCATTGTGTTCCACAGGACTTAGTATCACACACCACGTAACATGTTATTGGGACTTGGGAAGTCATGGGTTGGTTGATTTAGGCAATTACGGCTATGACTTAGGAATATGTCTAGCTGTTCAAAGACAATGGCACAGCACTGAAGGAGTCTTCACATAACCAAGCTAGGAAAGCTTCTCTCATGTTTAAAACAGGTGGGGTTTGGATCATTTCTCCACTTAGTTGCCATTCCAGCAATCTTGTTGATACATTAGAACTGGATGTAGTAGCTCAAGTTAATTCTGGAGGGACAGAAGCTAATTTCAATAGCAGTGGCAAAATATCTTTTAATAGAATATTGCTGCTAAGTTATACAGCCATAATATTATTTCCATGCAATGGTGATAACAACTGTCATTACCATGCAGCTTATAACAATAAATTCAATCATAACTGGCTTCTTCACTGACTTCCAGCACACTGTTTCATCACACAGCAGTATGAATGGTCTTTGCAGCAGCAGCTGCATTCAAATACAGAAATAACCATATCTGAACATAAACCCCAAGTCATTTAGAGTCAGGCTTACATTTGTTCTCACACTCAACAAAAGCTTCTCCTTCTATATTGACATCCAGTGAGTTTTATTAATGAGATTATTTTCCTTTTGAAATTAGAAGGAGAAAAGGAAAAGCAAAAACCATTTTAGACATGAGGACTAACCACAAAAAATGCTAGAAAGAAAGTGGTGGCACTATATAGATCATCACAGACTTGTGTACTCTGCAGATCAGTCTGGAACTCCACCGAGAGACCCACAGACTTTCATGCTAACACACAGAATAAATACACTGCTTTTCATCTTGCAGTTTGTTAGACCTATTTCTTCTACACAGCATGGAACAAAAATGCTTGAAGATTAACCCCTTCTATACACAGCACTTTATATTTCGACCACCAGAAATACATGCAAAATTTTGAAATAAGAGATCTCATGTAACAAAAATATTTAGACACATGCTTTTAGGTATAATGCCCGTTAACGTCAAGGCTGTATAAACACTCTGTCATATCATGGCCTCCATTTCTCAGGCATGAGGTATTCTAAGGAGTTGTCTCTTTCTAACCTTTATTTATGTCTGGATTTTGAACATTTCTCTAACTGTGAAGGAGTCATCAAGAAGCCATCTCAGTTTACCATCTGAGAATAACCTAATCCTCCGGTCAAATAGCAGGACAATTACTTGCTTTGAACAGCGAGTTCATGAACAGACTAACTGTCCTTTTGTATTACTTAGAAAGCTCAGGACATGCTAGGAAAGTTCCCAATTCATAATTTGACTCTGTGGGGATTTTGTCAGCGTGGCTGGGTCACAATCACTGGCCCAGAAGAATTTAGGGGATAGACAAAGAAGGTAAGCAAAAAATAATACATAAGTAACTGAGAAGTGGAAAAGATTGCATTTTTTGGTAAGTTGCTGCTTTTCAAGTCAAGATCCTCCCCTTAAGCTAAAGTGAACAACTCTCACACATTTACAAATTTCGTAGAAGCAGTGGTGATCCGTCTGGATGTAATGGTGCATTCGGTGTTTTGGTTGGATAACAGACCTAACAGCTGCAGATATTGGCAGTTTTCTTGCAAAGCAGCAAGCAAGTCTTTGGTTCGCTTCTTCTCTGAAGCCTTTTAATATGCCACAGAGTACTCTTGCTGAAAAGAAAAAAAAAAAAAGGAAAAAGGGTAATTTTGAAATAGATTTTTCTTTCCTTCCTTTTTGTTTAGCCAGCAAAAGTAATTATGAGGTTGCATAAAGCGTATTTATCTTGTCAAATGCTAAGCGCATGAAGTGGAAGTGTATAGATATGTACACAGTGCCCTAAGAGAAGAAGAAATGAAGATATAAAACTAATTGCCACAAAGTCACAGTGAAAGTTTCAAGCCATTTTAGAAACGTTCAGCTCCTACTCAGGAATGCAACTAGAGACAGTCTTCCAGTCTTGTTGTTTACCATATATCTTTTTTTTTCTGCCACCCCACCAGTTTGTAAGTATTTCTAAATCCTATTCTATCCCTTACAAATTTTTGTCATCTTTATGGTTGAGGTGAATCTGAGACTATCATAATCTTTCCCAAAAGGAGTTTCAAATTCAGTTATCACCTTATAACTACTGCGTACCCTTGCAGAAATAGCAATAATCATTACTTCAACACTAAAAGAAGGCACACCAAAGACAATGTTTCCAGGTTTATGCCATGTTAAAACAAAATAGATGGTAGACTTATTTTGGGAGAAGTGGGTCTTTTTTTTAAGCGTCTTCTTTTTTTTTTAAGGTTTTTGTTGTTGTTGTTGTTGTTTTTGATAGAGGCCTTAACAATAGAGATGACTGTATTTACCCATCCTGAAAACAGTGAATGTGATGACCTTGATCAGGGGGACGAAATGAGGTATTTCACATTCAAAACACATTAAATATAACTGCTCATTTATCCTCCAAAGCGCCCACTTAGAGTCATGGAGCAGTTTTACAAGTATGAATTTGAATGATACTTTTGTGTGTACAAAAATGGGGTTTGATAGGATTTTCTCTTTTATCAATCATTTTAAAATAAGTGAGAAGGAAATACAAAAGTTTTCCTGTAAATGTGGGAAGGGCAGCCTCCTACTGCTTTCTATCCACTGCGGATGTATGTTCAGAGTTACAATACATGAAGTCAATATATTATTTAGAATCAGTAGGACTTTCCTATGCAAGTTCTATGACCCAAATTAGGTCAAGTTCGGTTCTTGCAGCTTAAACCATTTCCTTTTATATGGAAAAATCAATATTCATTTTAAATCAGAAAAAAAAATATTTCTATGCATAAAATAGTGCTGAACATACACATTTCAATAAAGAAACTGCCTAAAGGAAGATAGCCAGTAAGATTGTAAAGTCTTTTAACCTGAAACAGTATATTTAGGTTAACCACTAGCCTCAGGTCTTGACAAATATAGTACTAAGAGTATAACGCTGATTGTCTTACTTTAACAGACATTAAATAAAGGAAGCAAGAGCTTTAGCAAACCCAAGTCTTGCAGAGTACCAAGGAAAAAAAGAATGCCTTTTCCTACGCTGTGGAAAAGAAAAAATTCCTTTCTTTGGAGCTGCACATATTTACGAAAGGGGGATGAGCATCAAAGACTTGGATTTATGCAGCCACCAGCCTCTCACCTCTATCCGCTTGCAGTCATACTAACACATGAAAGTATTTAACTGGCAGCTCCCAATAGCTTTCTCACTCTAGCAATTGCTCATCTCTCCCAAACTGGAGAAACAGTCCCAGAAAACATGCTTAAAGGTTTCCCTGAGAAAAAAAAAAAAACTGTACACAGGGAAAAGAGAGATATCAAGGAACTGCTCTGATTCCTGCCTATTGCATACACCTGCAAATCATGTTGAAGAAACATTTGGCATTGGTTTTGTTTGGAGTTTTTTGCTGGTTTGTTTGGGTTTTTTTAATGAAAGTTCAAATATGTGCGAAGACCTCTGCCTGGAGCAGCTACTCGTTTGGATTCCTGTCCCAAAAAGCAGTAGCAATACCTCTGGAGGCAAATATAACTGAAGCTGCTAGAACTGTCCAGGATGAGGAGAAGAGGAAATGAGATGCAAGCACAAATGAAGGCTGAGCTGACATAACAGCCCAGTCTCTCAATTCCTCTTTTCCTGACTCTGCACAACAGTGTAGTCAGAGGTGCTCAATCCAAAACAGTTTCAAGCAGAGCAGTTCCAGAAGAAAGAAAGATCATCTGAAGGAAAGATCACAGCCACAAGTAAAAAATACTCTCTCTCCCACTCGCTGCCACAAGGTCTCTCTTTAGTTTCTCTCACAAATGTTCCTGTGTCTAGAATTGCTTCTTTCTGGATAGAACCTGGCAGAACCTTAATTTCTGGCTTTAGAAGAATTTAGGATGAATAATATTTGGAATATAGGTTGTTTTCTTTCATAGTTTTCCAATCAGATTGTGTAACTAGGACAATGACAAGGTTCCTGAATAAAAGAATTTTCAAATAGGTCACCTCCAGCCTTAAAATCAGAGGTGTGCTATGTCAGGCATAGCACACATTTGTGATACTCATTAGACTTTTTAAACTTTAAAATCTTTTCACAGTACTTTGAACACAACACCTTCATTAAAAAAAAAATTACAATAATTTTTATTGGAACACCTATCTATCCCTTTCTAAAATTAAAACAATTGCAATAAGGCAATAACAAAATAAAGTCTTCTACTAAAAATGTTGTCCTAGCACCAGTGAGTCACGGCGACATTGCATGTCAAGATTATTTGAAATAACTCATTGAAAAATAAAAGTGCTCTTACACCAGTATAATGAACAGAATCCTTGTTTACAAAGTTGTTTTTGTTAAAAAAAAAAAATCTTTCTACATTTTTAACTCCACCAGTTTGAGGCCACATATATTCCAGAAAAACTCAAGATTAAAACAAACTATAATAGACAAAACCCAGACCAGGAACGGCTGAGCAGGTAGGTCTGTTTATACACAGATTCTGCACTCATACTCAACATACATTCAGAATATTCTGTTGAAATTTGGCCCATTTCTGGAGCCAGTATGACTAAACAAAATCAATCCATAAAAGAAAACAGCAGGAAAACTACAAGCTCCTGTGAAACAAGGACCTTGTCCCTTCTCTAACCCAACCTGTCTATCTTCCATCTTCATAAAACCTTTGAAGAATTACTTCAAACAGTGCCTACCATGCCACAAAGATGTTCCTCAGCAGGATAGACTATCCTAGACTGACCAGCCGTGACAGAACGATGTTCTTTATTTATGCCTCTGCCATAAACATCTTAAACTACCTGTTGTTTCAGACCACAGGAGTCTGTAGTGACACGTTTCATACAAGATGCATCATCTGCAAGATTTCAAAAATAAAGAGTAAATATTCCTATAAAGGAACATATAAACGGCAGTGTATATCTTCCACGTAGGTGTGGACATACTACGCCTGAGAAACCCACAATGCCTCTCTTCTGCTCCAGGGATGTGTCCAGACTTTATTTGGTCACAAATATTCCAACCTACTATAGTTGTTTACGGACAAATTGCTGGGGGAAGTTAAAGGTCTCCATAGTCTCTTCCATCTACAGAATACATGTGAAAGTAGCTGCTGTATCCACTAGCCCAGAGCATGTGGGTGCACACACACTTTGTGTGGGCCATAGAATGGGAAATAACATTTGTTCCTTTCTCTCTGTGGTGCATGCGCTCCTCCTCCCTTGGCAATATGGTCATACAACCACTCAGTAGTATCAAATTTTTCAACTAGTTATCTGAAAGCTGACAATTATTTTTTATGTTCCACCCACAGTTGGTGAGGATTTCTCATATATCCTGCTCTGTGCACTGCCAAAGCCCTCTTTCTAAATGTCAGATGGCTTACTTAGTAGAACGGAGCATTAGAAGTTGTGTTTTAGGGCAACTAATAATGTCTGTAATAGAGATGATCGCTAGCATGAGTAAAATGGCAATTAAGGTTATGAAATGTGTAAAGTGCCAAATACATTTTATCACAAAAGACATTGAGAAATATAACTTTTATTACTGTGCAGCTCTCTAACAGGTCCATCAATTATAATTTTTGAATATTGTTGAGTGATAAATCATCATCTCTGAGGGAAAACCTCAGTCGCATTTTTATTGTAAATTTATGATCATGAATGATTTAGCATGAGGAATGCTCCTGGGTTTACCGCCTGCATGTAGTTTCCCAGCGGAATTCTGCACTGGAAATTAACCACTGAGCTAGTTCCTGACACCTTGCTCCACCTTTTTCTATTGCTCAAGGAACAAAGAAAAAAAAAATGTAATGCTGTATGAGGACAGACTGGTATGTCTCCACCTTAAAGGAGCTCTGAACTAATTTCCAACCAGTGTATGTGGCTTCCACCCCTCATATTAGACTGCTCACTTAAATGCAACTGGCATAGCACTTACAGCTTCTCAGGGCCTTCTGTATTTGCTTTATCTTAAAGCAGCGGTGCCAAGCTATTTTGAATTTTGCCTGTGTGGATTCAAATCTGGATTGAGCTGAATATTAGGAAGTTGGAAAAGTGTTTAGACATTTTTTTCTTGCTTCCACTAATATCTTTCTTCTTCTACTTCATATACTGGGAATATGTTGTTCTGACAGCAATCAATAATGAATCCATCAAGAAAGTAATGCAGCTAGTAGCTCTTTTCAACGTCTTTCCTCAGGACAGAATTCAAGATTGAGTCTTTATTACCAGACTTTACTACCTGACTAGGCTATTTTGCAGTCTTGAGGATAACCCTAGCACTGACAAGCTAAAGCAACATGGTGCTTTTTTAGTGCCTAAAATTCACTCGCAGAAGAGATCAGCATCCCTTTACACCTCTGCTGTCTGAGACTGAGGCATTTGGAGAAACCCACAGCATCAGGGAAGCTTCATTTATTGCATTGTTTGAAAACAGATTTTTCCTCCTCTGATTGTACATGCAGCTGCTGCTGTATTTCAGATTCAACATCTGACTAAAACTGACTTTTGCACAACACATTAATCCCAGAAAGTACTTGTGTCATTGCAAGGCATATTCAGTGAGTCACCTTGGTCAGGCTGTGGAGTAGGTGTGGAGATGACCTTACCCCACCTTTTAGGTGCATGCACAAAGGCCACTCTCCAAAGTACACTATGAGCACTGGCTGTGAGCTGAGGAGCCTTCACCAAACGTGGATGCTGCAGGCAGTGTACCCTACACCCGTTCAAGGGGAGCACGCTGGCACCATTCCCAGAGACAGTGCAATGTGTACAGATACAATGCCTCCACAGTTTCCAGGAAAGCATTTCCCAGACTTCTTGAATGCTAACCACATTGCTTCCCACATCTGTTACACGCAATACCAGCAAACATTGTATTGTGCTTAGCTAACCTGTTTTTCTCACATTTCCTTAAATTAAAATGCTAATAATTTTTACAGCCTAGAGTCTGAAAGCAGATACACAAATATTAGAGTGTTTTTTGATGAAACTAGGAATTCCCAACTAGAATGAGTTGGAGCAGGTTGGGGGGGAGCTTTTCTCCATGACATCAGAATACTTAAAAAAAAAAGCACTATTCCATTAACCCAATGAAAACTATAAAGAGAAATTGCCTGCTCAGGTGAGCAAGAAGAGGATAGATTTGTGGAATGATTCCTCTCATATTTACTGTGCTTAGTTCCCAGTTTAGACTTTCATCTGAAACTTGGATTTTGACAGCCATGCTACAGGCAATAGCCTGCTTTTATTAAATGATTTCGCCAGTTGTCAAAACAGGATTTGAGATGTCAGTGCTTCTGGATGACTAAAACACATGAAAGGCAGAGAAACTTTGTCAGGTACAAAAGCAAATTGCTCTTTTTTAAATTCTGTCTTTATTGCCATTAAGTTGAAAAGAATATTGCAAGAACTTGTAATTATATATGTGTGCTTATATATAAAAACCATTATGTGTGTGTATGTGTGTGTTTGTGTAGAAAGTCAGCCTGTACAGCTTTCAAAAAAAGCCAATGAGTAAGCAACATTCAGTACTTAACTAAAGATATTTTTACTGAAGAGAATTAGTAAAGAAGGTTCTTTCTAGTTTCAGAGCTGCTGCAAGTACCATATGGGAATCCTTATTGTCCTGAGCACCCTCAATTAAAGAGAGCATTGCAATAATAAGTAACAGCTGCATGGGAGGTGGGAGTGTTGGATCAGGAAGGCAGAGAGGAAGGTTTTCATGATTTCTGGCAATGCTGACTGCACCAGAGAAGGCTATAGCACTGTTCCTAGATGCTGGAAGGACTGCAGTGGGAGGATGCTTGCTCTTGTAATTAAAGAGGTGTAGCGGAGGGAATCTTTCCATCGTTCCCCCACGGAGGAATGTTGCCTTTGAAAGACATATGGTTGCCAGGAACTAGGGCTCCAGCAGTGTAAATCCTTCTTCTTCCCAGCATGGTTCAGCATCAGGAAAGACATAATTGAATACTCACAGTATTAAAGGGAAAAGAAAAAAAAAGTTCATCTGGGATCTGATCCAAAGCACATTGAAGTTAATGGAAAAAATCCTACTGATTCCAATGAGATTTTACTGATACCACAGTTCACTTAAACAAGATTTTATTTTAAATTCTTTAACTGTGGAATTTTCCATTTGCAATAACAAAAGACAAGTCAAGGAACTATGCAGAGGTGAAGTAGTGTACGGGTTACCTTTTTAGTGTGGATATACTAAGATAACAGCTTGGTTTCCTCATGTTTATGTTCATCCAGATTACAAGCTGATGGAGAAAACAGGTGAATCTTGTAACAGTGATCTCTTTAGTTGGTAAGAGAGCCATCAAGTGACTTAACACAGAACTCTTGTCACAGGAAGTAGAGAAGCTCCCATGGGGCAAAGGGTGGGGGATCAGGAAAGGATTGTTGAGGTATAGACACCAGGCAGTTACCTGGCTGGTTAACACACTGTAAGTGCACTTTAGCTATTTCACAGCATCATGTTTGCATATACATCTTTTTTCTGAAGAACACAAATATCCTATCTCCCTTTCAAGAAACAGTCATTTCTCATGAAGAGTCCAATGGTGACAACAATTCAAAGAAAGTTCGAGGGATGCATAATTGAACTGACAGCGGATATATGACCAGAATATCTTAAGTGTGGACACATATCTCTGTCCTAAAAAGGAAGACTATTGCATATTAAACCATCTATTTTGGATTTGCCTTCCAGGTGAACTGCAAGGAGTAGGATGCATTTCCATTGTCCAATGTGAAGGTGACAAATAAGTGAATCACCATTGCCAGACCTGCATCCAAGCGATAAGTGCAGCTAAGAGAGGGAAGCTGGTATTTTGGCTACTGCTATATCCTGGGAATAGTGAAAAAAATCCCTTGTATACATTTATAGTGCCCTCTTCTTTTCCATCCCTAATGGAGCGCTGATGTGGCCAGAAACGTCTCTTAACCATAGATCCCCTTGTATTAATTATCAGCTATTCTAATGGAAAATTAGAAGTAGCATAAGAGTGGCTAACTTCTCATGGGTGGAGGAAAACAGAAATCAGAATGCACATATTTCAGCCAGGAGGCAACAACGCTTACTTGATTTCTGACACAATTTTGAGCATGTTTTCAAGCTTCTTGGGACAAAGAGCCAGGTCAAGGAAACCCCAGCAGAATAAGTTTTTAGACAACAGACAGGTGACAAAATCATCATTAAATATGGGTTTACATCACATGCAATATGATAGAGTTTCCACTGTCAGCTTCTGACAGACTTTATTGTGTGGATGGGAAAGGAAGACAGACAAAGATTTTTAGATTACATAAATCACAAAGTAACATGATTTGTTCTAGTGCAATTACTAAATGTTCTACTCACTTGATTTGAAGCTTACCCTAAAAGGGCCCTTCCTCTTTCATCAATGTAGCACAAAGGTGTAATTCTGAAGTGACATATCCTTGTCTATGGAAGTTGATAGCCTCTCACAAGCAGGCTTCCCTCTATCTGACAGAGCCATGACACAGTAAGGTAGACTGAGGAAAACAACTTCTTGCAGCTAAAACCCAAAAAACATCCAGCAGACATTGCAGCAGCTAATATATTTAAGTCGTATATACCCAGTGCAAGAATCTCCCTCCCTAAAAGCTTTAGGGAAAAGTGGTAACTGGGCCAATGTCAGCTCAACAAATCCAATCTTCAATCTGTTCCTTTATCTGCCTGCTCATTGTTACATTAACCTCCATTTAACTTCTGGCTCAAAGTTTATCATTTATTTATCCATTCTGAGAACAAACAATCTCATTCTAAAATTGGTTCCTTGAAAATCCTAACCGTATTATTTCTATTATTCTGGATGGCTTAGAAACAGAGGCAGATAACTCCCAATTTTAAAGTTTCCTTCTATTATTAGCCTTTATTAGTTCTGTTGTTTTCATTAAGTCTTCCCATATTTTGCTCTTTAAGAAACTAATGATCATTGCAGAAAAATTGATCTAAGCAAAAATTAAGGATCAGTATGGAAAGAGTGGTGAAACTTTGAGGTGACAGATCATAAATTACTTGTTTTAATAAAATAGAGAGCATGCGTACCAAAAATCTTTAATGCACTTGCACAATACTCCCCAAACCTCTATTGCTTCTCCTTAAACAAACCAAACAGTGTGAGAGACCACACAAAATTATTTTTATGCTATGAAGTGTACTCAGCATGACTAGGTAGAGACACTACAGAATTTTCCTAATGGTCAAGATCTCAAAAAAGCTACCATTGCAACTGACACTAATTGGTGTGCTTACTGGCAGCTTGAGCAAAGAGACCAAGGCTTAGTTAAGCACAGCTACTAATCCTTGTCCCTGGAGAAAGTCTTTCTGGGTCAGTGTTGCTGTATACCAACTGAACTGCATGGGCAGGCTTGTACTGCTGCTGCCTGTTCTATGTCTGTACTTTCAGCACATTTCTGTCTTTCACATACTTTTTAAAAAGCATTCCTGTACTCCACTGAAAATAGTGTGCCCTAATAATCTAAGTTGTACTGAAAGGGGAAGAGAGCAGGACTTTTTGAGACCCCAGCATTTAGAAACATTAAACAGTACTGTGCATATTCTAAAAAGTAACCAAACACTTTGCTGCAAATCAGTAGGAACCAAAGACTGGATTAATGTGGTCCCATAAGTCAGAGATTACAAACAGGCATGGAAAGAAGACTCTGCACTGGCTGACTGGAAGATACCAGTCAAGTTGCTGAAGTTTAATTCAGTAAAAAGATCTGCAAACCCCTGTTACCCCTTAAGTCCCTGAAACTGTAATATAAATATGGGCAGATCAGCCACAAGAATGCAAATTATGTTGTCTTTCAAGCACTGGGATACCATCCATGGGAGACTGGACAACTCTGTAAATAAACTGCTTTATAATATAATCCAGATCCTCTTCATGGGGTTTTTTTCCCTACCTCTCCTAATTCCAGGTGAAGACAACCATCGTAAGAAACATTATAATCCTCCATTTTGAACTAGATGATCCTTGTGGTTCCTTCCAACCCAAAACATTCTATGATTCTACTTTAAATACAGCCCACTAAATTAAATCAGTTTGAGAGAGCTGGAAAAAAATAGTCCAGGCTTTGCTAAATCGTCGTGAAATCAGATATTGAGATTTTCAAATATATCAACACAGACTCTATCAGATTAATCTCACCTCTGACTAACAAGATCTGTAACATTCACCTCCTGAGCCTCTGTTGACATTCACCAGCTGGGGAGGGGATGCTGCTCTGGAGCAGCTCTGTGAGACAGTGCAAAGCCCCACATCACCCTGAAGTGAGTCCACCACTCCTATACACTGCAGACAAGTCTCACACTCCCAGACCAACCTTAATTTCTGTACCCACGTTTAAAGCAATTGATAAAACATTTACTTAATACAGTGAGAAATGTTCTAATAAGCTCATCGTGCTTCTCATTATCTAAAAATACTTAATAATGGTATCCCAATTATGCAATGGATTCTACAAGGAATTTTAAATAATTGCTTGTTCAGTTGTCCTTTCTCTCCACCAGCTTCTTATATTAGAGTTCCTTTATGCATAATTTTTATTCAGATATTTGCCAAAAAGTTAAAAGTATTTTCTTTATTAGACTGCTTTCAACTACATTAAGCTTCCATAGTTTAGCACATAACTTTTAATAACAAAGATGTAGCATCTCTAAATTGTGTGTATTTAGCTTTCTCAGGCTGTAGTAGAGGGTTTCTGTATTCTTACTTTGGGTTTTTCTTTTTTTTTTTTCTATTTTTTAAACAACACTTGCTCCATCTAGTGGCACTTTCTTACAGCAGGGAAAAGAAAAAAAATTAAAAAAAAAGCCCACACAATAATACATATAAAACGCAGCATGTAGGAAATCTCATCTCAAAATCAGGAAAGTTTCCACTCAGATAATTTGGCCTGTTTCATAGCTTTTCCCTTTAATAACCTCACCAAAAGATGTAAAAAACATATGTAAACTTTTTGTCCTTTATACAAAATCAAAAGATAAACTAGCATGTGGTAAAAATTCACTGTAGTTTTTTGTACAGCATCATTAGCAAATACATGAAAACAAATACTTCATTTTTTAACTCTTTCAAGATTTATCATAACCACCTTTAATGTACTGATTAGCATCTTAAAATAATCTACTTCATCAACAAAATGGCTTACCTTGCTGACCCATCCAGCTCTAATTGGGTGGTGGTGTCTATTTAGCTGGGCCTATTACCTGATAGTGCTGTTTCAGGTACACAAGGGAGAGGTTATTCTTAAACTAATTACACTGACTGCATGATGAGCGAAACCTCTTCTGGCCCAGCTTTATCTCACAACAGTCTCTTGGTAAGCAGCTGCCAGAAGATCTGTAAATTATTTTTTGATGGCAATAACTGAAGTGCTAATGGCTGGAGAGTACTGTTTCAGCAATCTTTTTATTTATCTTTTTAAAAAGTATCTTCTGTATTAGTCACAAGAGCTACTTTTTTTCCCCATGAGATAAAAGTAGTCATTGTTACAAAAAATTAGCAGATGCTGAAGGCACAGTCAATTTATTTTTTTTTTATGTTTTATGCAACAGCCTGCTCTGAAGAAACAGGTTCATATTAGCATATCTGTACTCTTCTCAGTCCATTGATTCTTTCTCATCTTCTCTGCTTGAAATCCTAGAGAAGTATCACCTACAATTCCGAACTTAAAGTCAGGCATTCCATGTTACCTATTTTGGCAAATTGGATTAGTCACTAAATTTCTCCATATCTGTTTCCCCATCTCTATTACACATTAGTCATTGTAGAAATTACCGTTTGAACAACTATTGAAATTGACTGATACAAAGACCTTCTCCAGTTATCCTAAAATAAGCCAAAATGCAAGCTTACCTAACTCTAAGCTTTAAAAAATTTCAGAAAGGCTAACTACTCCCCATAAAAATGTGATTTTATTTAACTAGATTTCAAATAATGCTATTTTAATTTCACTTGTTCATAAAATAAAATTGAGATATTCAGTTGAATAAACAGATTATTGAAGAAGGTAACCATACAATACCATAAACGATATACCATCTCACAGACATGTTCGTGTCCCTCCCCAACCACTCTACATGAAAGCAAAACGTGCCTTTCTGTTTGCACACTATGCCACGCTCACTGAGTTGAGGAGAGACAAGAACTCCAAACATGCATTTCAGTGAATGCCTGCCCAGCCAGCTCAGCTCAAGGAAGTGCCGCTCTTCTGCACTTAGAAAATACATCCTTCAATTAGAAACTATATCCTCAAATGCTGTTTGCCAGGTGCCAGTTCTAACAATTCGTGGTATAATGTTCTGCCCCATTGAGTACTGTGACACTTGTTGAAGTATATGATTTAAAAGTGTAGTTACCTTTTAATCCAAGTTCAGTTACTGTAAGCTTATTGAGCCAAAAATTTTAGGCTTCATTGCCTTGGGGATGTCACACTCAAAGTATGTTCACAGATTATTAGAACTTCTAGCATGCTGCAACTACTACAGGCAACCACAGAGCTTCATTTACTATCTGTAACCATTGCAAATTTGTTTTCGAACCCTCACACTTTCTGTTTTACTAGGTAACTGAATAACTGAGAAACACAGCAATACAAAAAGAGATGTAACAGTCAGAAGATTGCAACCAGAACTGTTCGTCAAGTCTGCAGCTAAACTGAAAAAAAAAATATTGTTTGAGGCTTAACACAATTTCTTCTTCCTCTTCTCTGATGGCAGAAAGGAAAGTTTTAAGCTGAAAAAATGCAATATTTTAAATCAAAACAAAGAAACACTTGAAAAGGTAGACAGAAAAATGTTTCTAGTCACAAAACAGTAGTAGAACCAATATATGAGCTGCGAATTCAGATATTCTCTTTGCCTGATGGTCAAAAGATTTAGTTTTAAGAATGGCTATAAGGTGGGAGAATGTCCCAAATACCCAGCTACAACACATGCCATCTCTACTGGAGCTTGCACTCATACATATGCACCAGTGGAAAAACTGCAACCTGAATATCCTGTCAATGAAGTAGGGAATGAATTCAAGCAGACAAACACATTTCCTGCCAAAAAATATTTTACGTAACACAAAACATTTGAGAAGGACAGTAAGAGATACCCCGCAAAAAATGTTGCATTATCCAGTATTCGGGACAGTCTTCTAAGATGCAGGGGTTTGAGTACCCATCTGTGTTCTAGTTAGAGGACAGACTGACAGCTTTAAAGAAAATGGGGACAGTATCCTCAAATGTATAGCAGCCACATACTTCATCAGTTCTAGTCCCAAATCCCTATCAAATATACTTGATTGGGGTGGGGGGATATCACCCCCTGGTTTGGGCCAGGGTTGTTTTTTTTTGCAGTCAGAGTATCGTCAAACTGGATTAAAAAGATCCACATTTGGAGGAGTGAGTTTATAAGGCATTGATGCCTACAACTAAGCAGTTCTATTGGTTTGGAAGGCACTTAAACAAAGTATCTATTTGTAATTGCTCCATAACATGCTATTCAAAGAACTCCTTGGGAGCTGTAAGTGACCTCTACCTCTGGGAAAAGGATTTAATTGCTGATGTAAGTACATGTTGGTCTACTTTTCTGCCTAACTCTATTTTTAAACAACAAAGAGGATGTGTTTGTGAAGTGCAAATAACCCAAATAGAGGAAATTAATGGATTAAGGGGATTAAGCTGCATAGAAACTTGTGCAGGTGAATGCCAAAATATTGGACAGCAAAAACATTTCCACAACTATTGCTTTTGGTGTCTATTTTTACTTTGTTTTGGGGTTTGGTTTTTGGTTTGAGTTTTTGTTGTTGTTGTTGTTGTTTGGTTACTTGGTTGGTGGGGTTTTTGGTTTTTGCTTTTCCTTTTTGTGTTGTTGGGTTTTTTTACCTCATTGAAGCAAGTTAAGAAAGAGAAAAAAAAAGTCGCTTTTTACCTAATGCAAATAAAAATTTGCTCTATTTAGCATTTAAATATCTTTGGTGATTAAAACCATCCTCCAGAAGATAACGCAGATATAACACTCTCTGTCCTCAGTTATTATTAGATTTACGTTTGATTAACCCTCCTTCAAATCTTTATGATCCTGTTTCGTACAAAGTTAAACGATGCTGAAATCACCCTAATAGTTCACAGTTTCTTTGAGGCCGTCCATCAGCCCAATTAGCCAACGCTTACACTAGAATGCTTTGATTGAATTAATTGATCAGACCAATCTGGAAAAGGTTCAGCCATTAGGAGAGGTGAAACTAGTAACGGTAACTGGTGCCTTGCAAACTGAATAGATGATCTCTTATTAAGGTTGTAGAGAAAAGAACATTCTCTTGCATCTGTCTCAAAGACGTACATCATATTCCCATATTCAGTCCCAGCTGGCACCAAACCAATACAATTCTACTTTGCATTTCTAGGTACCAGGGTATACAAGGGATTGTCATACACTTCAGCTGTATCTGAAGCAGTTTTAAAATTCAAAAATGCTGTTGCCAAGACAATGAAGCCTGTAGTCTGTTCCTATCTCTCAGATGAATGTCCTAAAGCATTTCTTCTTAAGGCAGAACGGCAGTTCTCCAAATTCTCAACACCTTGAGCTGTGCATAGCCTTCCCATTAACTTTTCTCCTAAACTTTCATTGTATTCCTGTACCCACCAAAAAAGTGTACGTAACCCTGCTTACTGCCTCATTCACTTCATTAAGTATGAACACAATTACCACATCCTTGGCTGAAAAAGTAAATTCTACCTTTTTTCAATTACAAAAATTTGCAATTTCCAAATCCAGTTTCCTGGAAAATGACTGCCTTACATTCATATGTGCATGTCAGCACATTTCTGTACGCACCAAGGCAGACATCTTCTCAATTCAGGATGCAATTTTCAATTACCTTCTCATGCCTCCCAACTGCACCCTTGGTTTTCTGCCTGCATATAACCTCTGGTCTATTGTGACAAGAATCACGCCTGTCTCAGAAAATAAGTCTCTCATTATTGTTATATTTTTAAGCTTCATCTTAACACCTCTTCACCTCTTTGCTTTCACTGTGGATATCTTTCCTGTTCTGGCTGAAAGACTTCATTTATCCACTGAATAGTGTTTTTCTGCCATTTATCTGCAATTGTTACTATGTTGTCAACTTGATTGTTTCTACTCACAAACATACACTTTGTCTGTTTTAAGTGTATTATTCTAAGTTTTAATTTCACGCATCTTAAAGAATTAAGAAATTAATAATTATTTTTTGCGCTAAAAAAAAAAAGCCACCAAAAAACCCCCACCCTAATTTAGCTTCTGTCTCTCTGTTTTAAGTTACATCTGACAGACAACCAATATAAGCTCCCTGACAGTAGTAAAACAACGTAATTTTCCCAAGTGGCTTCCCCAGCAGTTCAGCGGCATCAACAAGCTGATGCAAGAGAAACTGGGAGTCCACCATTAGCCTCTGAGTTACTGTTCATCAGGACAGAAGTAACAAAGAGTATTCTTCTTAACCTGTCAGAAATCAGACCAAAGTGTCTTTCACATGTGATACCACGTGTACCACAACGCTCATGTAGGTGCCATATTATTACCAGAGACTCATTGATGCTGAAGGGATTGATAAACACAAGCTGATAAAGAAACTTCTCTCAAACTTTCCCTTGGATCTTTAGTAATTATTAACACACATTGGCACAAACAGGATAGGTCAACATCTTACTCAGATCGCAGAAGGATCTCTGGTCCAACTTCCACACAAGATATATGAAAAAAAATAGACCCTCATGATTGTGAGATGCAATATTTTGTTATCATAGATCAAACAAGAAGACAAAAGAAGAGGAATAAAATGTCAAACTTTTAAAATGGCAGAAGGTTAACAGTGCACTGCCCTCACAGTTCGTATGAGATCCTGTTTTTTGAGGGTCTGGAAAAAGAGAGATGTGAGGTTTCTTTGGAACTGCAGCTAAGAAAAATCAATTCAGATTCATCACAAAAAGATACCATAAGGAACTTCAGCAACAGCCTTATCCAAATCAAGTGAATGGGCAAAAGAATAGGAATGAAAATTCACTATTGATATATAAGCATCATGAACACTAAAGCTGAAAAACACACTATTCATGTATCTTATTAACTCATAAAAAAACCACCTTGACATCTCTGTGGGCAGCATAATGAAAACTTTTCTTCAGTGTTCCAGCTGCAATTAAAAAAAAAGAGCTAAATGTATTGTTAGTCTGCATGGACACTGTGATAAAGTATATTATGCTCTTATATTGAAATCAGTGGCTCACAAAACTGTTTAAAAGAAATATTTTTAAAACATGATCTGTAATTAGCTATTGAATGTTACTGACACAGCAGAATTTAAACGCTAATGAAATCAATGGAAAGAGATTAGATATTAGTTTGAACATCACAGATATCCTACATTTGCAACACTGGTTATCTGCTAAGCACTGGATGGCCGCAACAGGGATCAGAGTCACCTTTGAGGGCTCCTTATTCAATTATGTAAGTAATAGTGGGTAAAGCCACGACTGCAGAAAGCGGGCTGTTTCCCAGTGTGCAACTTACACCCCAGACAGTGTAATGTGGGGGAATAGCACCTTCCCACTTGATGAAGAAGTTAAGGAGGCTCCAACATAAAAGAAAAATAAAGGACTTTACTTTTAAGAGGAAAAGAATGAACACAGCATATTCATTTGAACAAACCGATTTGTCTACAGAGGGCAAAACTCCCATCTCAGAACATATCTCCCAGTCCTGCAAATGTGTCTGATGGTGGGTAGGCAAGCCATGGTAATTTTTTTTGCCTGGTTGTTCAGTCACATCATTTTGACCCTTCTGTTTTCCCAGCTCTGTCTGTTGTGGTCTATTGGGCCACCTTTCACAGAAACTCTGTTAGTCTTTCAGTTCAGGAGTGCAACAGTCTTGAGTATTCACAGGCATCTTCCTTATCTAAGAAGGTGGTTTCCAAATTTATGACTCTCTTTTCCTAAAAAATACATACACAAACATACGCTCCAACAGTCTTCTCTCAAGAACTGCCTTTTCACACATTTTCTTCATCCCAAGGCTTCTAGGTTAAGGATAATGGGTAGACAAAGCAGCTTTCTGCAATATAGTGGGGTTTTGGGTTTTGTTTTTTTTTAAAAGCCTAAGTGTTGTCACAAAACCCACCTTTGCTGTTTTTAACAGCAAAATCCTCTTCTCCCCAAGACCTCAAATCATAAATGTAAATTACACCCGCCAAGGTGGGTTCACTGGTTTGTTCTGCTGGTGCCAATTACTCGCCATCAGGGGCCCTTTTTCTTAATGGGCCTTCATTCCTCTTCTCACAGGGAAACCAGTATCTTCCTTTGGATTGGTTAATACAACTAATCAGATTTTTGAAAGAATATTAATATTTTTTACTCTATAAAACCTAAGCCAATCTATAACCAAAGCAGCTAGTTAGTTTCTGGCTGAAGCAGGTGCCAGAGGAATGCACTGGAAGATGTACTGCAGCAACTGGACACCTCTGTGCTAACATGTGAAGAAACAACCATGAAGCATCTAAAAAAACCACCTCAGCACAGGGAAAGTTGCATCTACACAAAGCATCTAGAAACCGGAGCAAACAATAACAAGAGGTTAAAGAAACAAAATTTCTACCTCACACACATGCTCCACGTAGGAAAGGAAATAACTTGTATTTCTGTTATATACCATGAGGAGGAAATCTGTCATAACATCTCACTTCTGTCTGCATTCTGCCCTGCTCCCAACTTCTCAGCACAGCGGCTGGCACCCTGAAAATCAAGGCAGCACATCAGTTACACCTGCAAGGTGAGGGCTGTAAGAAGGGGACAACCCTTCCCAAGTGATGGACCACAGGCTAATTGCTGTTTTCAAATGTTTTCAAAGCACAACCCCCCCACACAGCACTTTTGTAACAAAAGTCACAGAAGTGATCAAGTCTTTCCTGTGAGAGGTGTTTGACAGGATCCCTGCGTGACTATGCTTATCCAGCTGTTCAAAAAATCTCTTATATATCCATACCTCCCCATATTCTTCAGGTAAGAGGAAAGCTTACAGCAAAATGTACCCTGTGTGTTTTATGTTGTGATAGAATTTATTGCCAAACAGCTTCTACTTCTCCAGTCTTTAATAAAACAAACATTACCCCATTTCAAATATTTCATTTATGATATAAAGAAAGTTTAAGTACAACTGGTGCAAAACAAAAGCAATCCTGTTTTTGTAAAATACTGATGATGCATTGAAATGCTAAGTACAGCTCTGGCATTGAGCACAGGTTATGCATTCCTAGCACTCCTGAAAATGCGTGAAATGCTCTGCTGTAAAATGATACATACAGAGAAGCACAAGCATGAAAACTGAGCCCAGACACAAGCACTGCACATGCAAGATCCAGGAGGAAAAAAACAGTCAAGGATAGCATGGACAGAAATGAGGATTCATGGGAAAACCAGAGGCTGCAAAAAAATAATAAGAAAATAAGAAAAATACAGAGCTCAGGAAATACATATCTATGAACAGACAGATAGAAATACATATATACCTATATATATTTATATCTTTAATGCTGACAGGGAATGTAATCATGGAGTCCTGTTGTTTCTTTCAATATTTGTTTGACAACTGTTGTAAATTAGGACCTACTAGATTACAGTGGGTGTGAAATTTGTCTCCTTGTGATGTTTTCCAAGAGTTACACATAGCTTGAAAGTAGAAATTAACATATATCACAACTACTACAGTATTAAATGTTAATTATGTTTTCTATCACAACTGCAAATACTTATTAGCTAAAGTTCATATTAAACATGTTTGGAAAAAATTGAGAAGAAGTTGTACCAATGCTTCTGTTTCCCATGAAGTGACACAGTAGTGGGAGTCAGCACATGGGATAGAGGGAGAGAGGGAAGGAGGCAGAAACTGGTGAGAAAAAAATGATCAGGATAAGGGAGAAAGAAAGAAAAGGGACTCTGAGGACCTGATCCAGACAAAAGTTAATTCCTCTGCTGGCATCTGTCATTTTTGAAGCTCTATTTGTTCGAGTGATTTTTGCATACACTATAGACTAAAAGTTTCTTTTTTTAAAAAAAGAAAAGAGAAAGTAGAACTTTTTACACTCCTGATTTACACCACTCGTACAAAATTACAGCTAGTCCGTAGATGGTGAGCAAAAGAGCTTTGACATTTAGAGTTACATGTGAACTGTAAGTTTGAAGGGTAAATGTTAGACTTACATCCCAGCTTAGTATTTAATAATTGTAACTTCTTCATTTCTTATCAGAAAGCATCATTTAAAAAAAAAAAGAAACAAGCTATTTAAATGTAATTACTCGGGAACAACTCATATAAGCTGCGTTTTTAAGTTTTGATAAATAAGTGTGCAATACAATTTAACTGATTTTGCAAATAGATTGTTAGCGACTGTGTCCACAAAGACAATAGTTACCATAAAACCACCAGTATTTCACAGCATAAATATTTAATTTTACCTGAAACATTTCTGCTTTAATTTTCTAGTTAAAATTTAAAAAAACCCACCAAACCTTCCTTTTGTTATTTTAGAGTGTGACTTGTCCTCACGCACAAACATTAAAACTCAGCTACAAGCTAACATAGTTTGTAATAATTTAGATACACACAGGTTTAAGCATCAAAAGAACACCAAAAAAAAGTTTAATTCATCCACAGCATACATGCAGATTTATATTTCTAAAGTCAACTCACAGTTTTCATCTAATTTTACATTATTTTCTTGAATTCCAAATTAAATGCAGATCTAGAAATTGAATTGGATTACTTCAATAGCCAATTTTGTTCCTTGAGCTATTTCAGTAGTTTCAATGAACTTGGATTTCATCAGGAGGAAAATATCCTTGCAGATAGTTCATAAAGTCACACTCAAGATTAATGTTTTTGTCTTCTATCAGGTATTTTAAATTTAATAGATACTGACAAATTCTGCTTTGAACAAATTTTACCTTTCTTTATGGCATCATATTAGATTAAAGCGTGAAACATAGAAATTAGGCCACAGCATCGGAAAGCAGACTTCACAGGTGGATTTACAAGTCTTGATAATACTTTAGAATAGAATAGAATCATTAAGGTTGGAAGAGACCTCAAGGATCACCTAGTCCAACGACTCCCCCCCCCACCTATTAACCACTAAACCATGTGCTTCAGTGCTGCATCTAACCTTTCCTTAAACACCCGCAGGGACGGTGACTCCACCACCTCCCTGGGCAACCTGTTCCAATGCCTGACCACCCTTTCCGAGAAGAAATTTCTCCTAATCTCCAACCTGAACCTCCCCTGGCACAACTTGCAGCTGTTCCCCCTAGTCCTGTCACTAGTCATCTGCAAGAAGAGGCCTTTAATAATAATAATAACTTTAATAATATATAGAAATAATAATAAGAAATAATAATAACTTTAATAATATATAGAAAATTTCCTAGCAATCCATGTATTTTTTTTAGAAAAACATGTATCAAGCGTATTATTTAAACAAGCCTATTTGTTGAAGACCAAGATATAGCAAGACCATACTGTTCTTGTATAGCACTATTCTGGCCCTGAATTCAATCATTGTTTAAAGAGATGTCCAGCTTTAAAGACAAAATTAATGTCAAGAACTTTAACAAAATTGTGTCTTAAAAAAAATATGGCTTCAGCTAGACAGGGGACTCTAACTGTAGTTTTCCCTGATAGTGTAACAGACTTGCCAACAATAGAAGTGAGCCACCTTAACAGCAAAATAACACAGAAAAACATAAAAATGTTCAAGGACAGCATGGGCCTGGGATCTGAACNGAGAAGAAATTTCTCCTAATCTCCAACCTGAACCTCCCCTGGCACAACTTGCAGCTGTTCCCCCTAGTCCTGTCACTAGTCATCTGCAAGAAGAGGCCTTTAATAATAATAATAACTTTAATAATATATAGAAATAATAATAAGAAATAATAATAACTTTAATAATATATAGAAAATTTCCTAGCAATCCATGTATTTTTTTTAGAAAAACATGTATCAAGCGTATTATTTAAACAAGCCTATTTGTTGAAGACCAAGATATAGCAAGACCATACTGTTCTTGTATAGCACTATTCTGGCCCTGAATTCAATCATTGTTTAAAGAGATGTCCAGCTTTAAAGACAAAATTAATGTCAAGAACTTTAACAAAATTGTGTCTTAAAAAAAATATGGCTTCAGCTAGACAGGGGACTCTAACTGTAGTTTTCCCTGATAGTGTAACAGACTTGCCAACAATAGAAGTGAGCCACCTTAACAGCAAAATAACACAGAAAAACATAAAAATGTTCAAGGACAGCATGGGCCTGGGATCTGAACGTCAGAATGCACTTTCTAGTCCTTTTCACGTGATAGTAAGGAGTTCAGAAAACATTGTTCAATCCAGTTCTGCCTCTAGAAATTTGTTTTACTGAGTTTTGTACTATTCCAACTAAAGCGATGGTGCCAACAGAAATCTGAACTCATCTCAGTATTACTTTCAAGTTTATAACGATAATAACTTCTTGTTCCCAGCAAACATGGAAAAGCAGGTTACTACTCTGAAATGAAACCAAGATCAAATACTATTCTAAGCATGACAATTAGCAGATTTTGAGGATGCTTCCTCACAAACCACAGTACAGTCATATTCCAACCAATTGATTAATTCTGGTGCACAGGAAGGAAACGACTAATTGCTGGGATAGCGAACCACATCTTCTGTTACATCATCAAGTGCCTCTATAAAGTGCTGCACTGTGCTATATGGATCAATTAGCACATTCAGAAGCAGCTCAGATATCCAGAGCCAGTGCAGCCTAGAACACCACCACTCCTGTCAGTGCCTTACCGTGCTGCAAATGCAGTTATCTGTAGTGCTCACAAAATGTGCTTATATTTAAATGCATGTATTTCCTTTCTTTCCTTCAAATGAAAAGAAAAATAAATCAATATTTCACCACCAAAAGTATCACTTGCTTCACACTGCTTCCATTGCAGACAGTGTTAAAGCTCCCACTAACCTCAACAGCAACAGAGCTTGTCCGACATCAAGTACTCTTGAAAAATCCCAGCCTTCATCTCTAGTATGTTGAGACACACACGAGAAGGATCAAGTTGTTACCTTATGTGTCATAACATTTTCTGGAAGAGATGTCACTGTTCCTTGAGTTTAATGATCTGTGACGTTTGGTGGTGAAATCAAACTTGTTGCTCTAAAAGTTCCTACTATGTAAGCTCTGATGGAGCAAGCAATTGAGGATTTAGAGGGATTTTTTTTTTCTCCTCCATACTGTGGTACAAAAAAAAAATCTAAATTACATTCCACCTCTCACACCCTTTACTTCCCTTAGTGTCTCACTCTCCTCAAACCTCAGGTGTACACCAGAGATATGTGACAGCATTTTAAAAACCCCAAGGCACTTTTGGCTGGGACAGAGGCCACAGCATAAAGTGGGACTTAAAACACTCCATCTGCCGCTCTCATCCACAGGATTTCTTACTCCTCGACAACAGTGTAGCTATTAACCTCTCTTTCTATGGCCAGAGAGGTGGACTTCAGACTTGTTGGGTGGGTGGTTCCCCCACAGGGTCCCCCAACTCAACTCCTCTGAGCAGTTGTGTTCTCACCACCCTCTCCCTACATTCACTAATCAAGGAAAAGGACATTTGTCACTGGAAAGTGGTTTTCCACAGCTGTATTGTTGTTTCTTGGGCTTCATTTTGAGGGCAAAGGCTGGGAGGTGTGAGCAGGAAGCAAGGGTGGAGGGGAGGGAGGAGGTAGACTTCAAAAGCTTTGAGAAATATCAGTTCAGCTTAAAAATGCCTCAGAAATCAAATCATCCAGGAGAAAAATAGAAATCACCCGGGGCACAAAAAATTGGATTAGTTTAGCCTGTTAATCTATAATAAGAGTTATGGGCAGAGTTGTTCAGGAAAATTCTCAGTAGGAAACCTTAAGAATTCATAACTGAAGCAAAAAGGCAGCTATGCCATTTGCAATGTTTCCTGGCTCAAAAATGACAAAATTCAGAAAGCACTGACTGACAGTCAATGCAGGACTTCCTGAAGCAAATATGAAAGAATCACAATTTTATATTGGCTGTAAGGTTTTTAATCTCTGCAGGAAAGGAAAAATATTTTTCTTTCACCAAAGTATTAAAACATACTCTGCACTTGTGCCTTCCTCTTTACCAAAACTGTGTTAATTACGTAACTTACAAATCAATGGCAAATACAATGTAGCTTGCTCATATGCTTTGAATGAGAAAACACTAAGGGACCGGAGATTGGCAGTCAAGGAGTTTTGTCTCTGTGCAGGTTTTGACCAGGATAAAGTTAATTTTTCCATAGCAACTAGTATGGGACTATGACTTGGACTGGTGCTGAAAACAGTGTTGATAACACAGGGATGTTTTCATTATTGCAGAGCAGCACTTACACAGAGCCAAGACCTTTTCTGCTCCTCACACCGCCCCACCAGCGAGTAGGCTGGGGGTGCACAAGGAGTTGTGAGGGGACAGACAGGACAGCTGACCCCAACTGACCAAAGGGATATTCCACACCATATGATGTCATGCTCAGCATATAAGGGGCTGGAGGAAGAAGGAGGAGGATGAGGGATATTCAGAGTGATGGTGTTTGCCTTCCCAAGTCGCCATTACACATGACAGGGCCCTGCTGCCCTGGAGATGGCTGAACCCCTGCCTGCCGTGGGGAGTGGGGAATGAATTCCTTGGTTTGCTCTGCTTGTGCATGCGGCTTTTGCTTTACCTGTTAAACTGTCCTTATCCCAGCCCATGAGTTTTGTCACTTTTACTTTTCTAATTCTCTCCTCTACCCTGCCAGGGGGTGAGTAAGAGAGCGTCTCTGTGGGGCTCAGCTGCTGGCTGGAGTGTTAGAGGTACTGACTGACAAGCTGAAGTTTTCCTGCACAGTGTGAAAAGAAAACCAAAGATACCACTTTCTCTAAACCAATTTCTATATAATTTCAAAGCTTGCATCTCTGTACCAACATATATTCTTACTAGATTCAGCCGACATTCCGTGGTTCAAAACAGCATTTGTTTAATATTAACTTTTACTTTGGGACACTGCCACAGGGAATAAAAATTATTTCAGGCTTGAGGGTAGACGCTGCTCCGATAACAAAAATCCATCACAAAAATCCACAACAAAACTCTTCTTGAATTTAGTGGCATGAGGATCAGACCTGCTAGTCTATGTTCCTCCCTTCAACAAGACAAATTGCCTGTGTCAGAGAACATCTGAAATAACCCATTTGCAATAACAAAAAATGTATATTAATACTGTTTCTACTGCCTAAACCCCTGGCTGCATTACAGCACAGGGCTCATTATCTTTAATAGACTAAATGTAAATAAATTATATAGATAGTAAATCTAACTTAATGACTGAGTAAAATGAAGATATCAGTGGGGAAAAGTTTGGAATTATTAAATTATTTGTGTGTGATAAACACAAGAGATAATTCTATGCATCGCACACAAATGTCAGTAGAAGTATGAAATTTACAGATGCCTGATCATATGCACTGTTTGTTTAGGCTGTGTTTTGGAAAAATTTAGTTATCAAATTCCAGCAGCACTACTTATACATTCTAGCTATGCAAAGCTTTTTTCAAATCTATGTAATCTAGTAATATTTCATACGTATGAATTGAAAAGCGATCAGATAAATACTGATATATTAGAATCGCTAAAACAAAATCTTTCATCATAAAGGAAACAAAATGGTCCAGTACAAGGCATCGAAGCAGAAACAAACGTTACAAGTACAAGAAAAAACCAGATCCTGGCTCTTCAGTGCAAACATTTCTAACGTTGATCTACCATGCAACATGAGATAAAAGCCACTGTAGAACAAGTTCTGCTAAGCACCAAACTAGGACTGATAATCTCTGGTGATGTTGGAAGATAACAGTAACCTTTGGAGATCATTCTTTACAGTAGAACTTCTATGTTAGAAAGGGGAGGGGGGGGGAAAGAAGAAGAAAAAAAAAAACTTAAAAGGAATTCAGATATTTTCTTTTTTGTATCTACAAAAATAACTCCAGCAGAGATGTATTAGTGAGCAACTTACAGGAAGGCAGAGAAGGGGACGGCATTAATATAACTGGTCACATGGTTTTACAAATTATACTTTCAGTACAAATGAAGCTTTCCCAAAGAAACATAAATTGGATCCTTTCTAAATTCCCAGAGAGGCTCAGGGAGAAAGCTCCCTGTATTAAACAAGCATCCAGTTCTCATAGTTCAGTCAACCTACATAATCCAGCGAAAATGATTTTAAAGCATTTACAATAAACTGGGAGACAGCCTACATTTATGGAGGGAAGAAAACTCAATAAACAGAAAAATGTTAGGTGTGAATACTGACCATTTCCAAGCAGTATATTCTGTCAGCGTGGACATCAGGCAGTCTGTTACTGACATATGTTTTGTGTGTTAACAGACATGAACGTATGCATCAACTGATAAATCAATACAGGGAATAAAATTATTAATAGGCAATGACATCTTACAAAAGCATAATGCAGACTAGAGTCACAATTTTAGAAAAAAGGTGTATGAAGTGGCATACCTTATAGCACTGGTGATTGCAGACAGAATTTTAATTTCCAAAGGGGGTGAGCCTTCAGGATAATTAGAGATAGAAGCAGAGATAATTGGCTGAGGTACCACAGAAACAGAAGAAAAATAACTGTGAAGTAGAAACCACAGATATAAATGAAAAATTTATCCAAAAACAAGGGATCAAAACCAAATCTTCTTAAATGTCTTTTGCACGGAGATACTTTAAGCATATTTTAATAGGAGTTTTAGGAATACTAAATCAGAAAAAAAAATTTACTTCACAGCCAAGAAACTCACCAAACCCACACATAGCTATAGGCTTTTTATTGTTTAAAATTATGTGATGTGCTTTTTTTTTTGCTTTTTTACATTCTATACAGGAAATGTAAGATACACTCTAGAAACTTCTTTTTTGAACTGAGCAAAAATAAACGTAAGAAAGTAAGAACACAGGTATCCTTTTTAAAAGGATATCTCTCAAGAAGTGGCTTTCCTTCTACCATCCTAACACCAAGACTTGTCACACTTTGCCCCCAGTTATGAAAGAAAGACATAAAAAAAAATCCCCACACCGGTAGCTGCTAACCGCATAACTTCTTCCAGGATGTGGCTTTAGGTTGAATTTCTCTTTAAAATAGTTAAAAATAATTTCAAGGCCAGAGACATCAATCTTACCATTCATAGGATTACAACAATCATATCATTTATAAACCTGTCACAAATTTTACTCAACAAGACCATCATTCCTTAAGGCACATTTATATCACAATGGTCCTCTCAGAAAATAAGAGCTCTTCACATGACCTCCCTCACTGGAAAGGAGAGGTTGAATTAAATAACTCGCCTGTGCAGCAAAAGACATTGCACAGGACACCGTGCTTGCTGAAACCAGTTGTCACATCGCCATTTCCAAGACTTGATTAGAAAATTCTTGTGTTACTTTTAGCCCTTTCCCCCCTAAAGGCAATGACTCAATGTTGGAAGTCTTAAAATAATTTCTTCTAGATCTAAAAGCAGCTGTTATCTTTAAAATCTTACAGATACGGGCATTGAAATGGTTTCTGAAGCAGACAATGTACTGATGACAGTCTGCAGCCCGGCAAGGCTCTAGCCATTTTGAAACTAAGCAGTAAGAATCACACTTGGGATACATAACATGGGGCTTTTTAGGTAAAAGAACTTGAAAGAACTGTAAGAACTTGAAAGAATTGTAATCATTCAAGTTCCTTGAACAAGTGAGATGTATACAGAAAAACCTATCAAAACCTTTATCCAAACTAACATTTTAGCTATAGTGTATAGTACATTCAAACTTGGGATATAGCCACTTACAGCATTAGAAACAAATTTGTAACAAATTCACAAAAAAAAAAAACTAAAAAAAGACAAGACAGTTGACTCTGTTGGTGATAGTCATGAAATCCTGAGGATAATTGTTTCAAAAATATTCCTCTAGAAGCTAAAATGTCAGGTCCACAGCAGACCTTACAGCAATTGTATTTACTTCACATTCAGAAACACAAGCCTAAAAAATCTGGCCCAAGCTTATGACTATTTGATTTTAGGAGACAGTTTCCACAGACACCAGAAGCTCTGCCCAGGCATGTTACTAAAAGATCTTCTGTTTTGTTAGTGAGGAGCAGATCCTCTGAGACTGACAAAACAGACCCTTCTCATCAACGTCTCTCAAGACAGTAGATGTACTTAAAGCTGGCCAAACACACATTTGCATTAACACAAGTCACAAGGTGGTTTTGTCATCATACTTCAGGGTGAAGTGGCTTTTTCTCCCTTTTACATTTTTAGCATTAGATAAAATTAGATAAATTAGATAAATACTTTAGCATTACATTTTAGCATTAGCATCTCCCTTTTACAAAGTTTAGCATTAGAAACACCAATTTGTAATGTAATCATGCCACTTTCTACTCAACCACAAGCATTCGAGCCCACTGTTCCCAGAAGCATCATCACAAATCACAGACTACTGTAAAATTCTAGGAACGAAAAAATGAGTCCTTGGCCATCCTGTTGGTTTTAGTTTTGTACAAAAGAGTTCCGATGTCCTGCGTCTGAAGGGTAAGAAAGAGGGGTCTCTACCCTCCCAACATTGATCTCAGTGTCAGTTAGGGTATTAAAAGAATGGCGCTTGTGACTGGGCTGTGCTGAGCTATTTCAGTGATGCAACAGTGTGATAAATCCAGCTTAATTTATTTGTTACCTTAGGCTTACAGCTAATACTTGTTACTGACAGAAACTCAATTTGTATTGCAAGTTCTTTAAGTTAGAGACTATCTTTTCCACTACATATTTCTAACATGCAGGACAAAAAGCTTGAGTTTCACAAGAGGAACAACTGCAACAGCAGACAGAGCCTACTTGTGAATCAGTTTGACTTTGCTCTAGACAGCTATTTCAGAGCACTGCTGTTTAACTCCAGGCTACATGATTAGACTCATAATAAGTATTTACAGAGGGATCCTCTGATGGCTTTACATAATGTCCAGAGCAGATAAATGACAGGTATTTCTGCATCAAATTTGCAAGTGAAATATTTCTGCAGTCTTTGGAATGATGGAGACAAGGGGAAAGAATGAAAATGCCCCTTCCCAACCAGCTTCTCCGGCCTTGCTCTCAATCATTTTTGAGAGTTGGATGTTTCATTATCAAATGTGCCAACTACGATTTTATTAGTCAGCAAAGATTCAGGCAGCAAAGCTAGTCTCGTTAAGTTTAGCATTATGAAGAGCTAGATAGTGTTTCACTTTATGGAGCTGTAAATATCAATGTTACACTTACCGGCCTTTTCTAAAGTGAATATGACAGCTATGATTTTCCATATGAAGTATAATATGATGTCAGGATGAACAGCTGGATAGGCTAGAGTTTTAACTGCTTACAAGGTTTTCTGAAGTACTCAATCAGAAATTTATTTACAATAAAAGCTATTCTCTTTCAAGTTGTAGTCAAAAATCTCAAAGCTTGAATAAATCTCATATTTTAAAATAAAATATGCTTGTGCATGTAAGGGTTGTGTGTATATGTGTCCACACATTTATAACATATATGGGCGAGGGGCTTTGCATGTATCCATACATATGTGTGTGTGTGTGTACGTGCGTACAACCTCTCACACACACCTGTGCAGAAAGCACTGAAAGCACTGAAAGCACTGAAGTCTGAACCTCCCCTGACACAGCTTTGCACCATTGCCACACGTCCTGTCTCTGGATCCTTCTCTTCCTATAGAAGAGCTCAGCACGGACGTCCCCACCTCCCATCTGCAGAAAGCTGTAGATAGCAATGACATCACTCCTCAGCCTTGTTTTCTCCAAACTAGAGTAACGCAGAGCCTTCAGCCGCTCCTCACAGCACATGCCTTCCAGCCCTTCCACCAGCTTTTTTGCCCTCCTCTGCACGCTTTCAGGGACCTTCACATCTTTCTTAAATTGTGGGGTCCAGAACTGCACACAGTTCTCAAGAGGAGGTTGCACCAGTGCTGAACACAGAGGGATAATTCCCTCTTTTGTCTGGCTGGTCATGCTGTGTTTGATGCACCCCAGGCTGCAGTTTGCCCTCTTGGCTGTCAGGGCACACTGCTCATTTTGGAATTCATACCGATCTTGATGTCAACCAGCACCCCCAGATGCCTTTCTGCAGGGCTGAACTTCATGTGTACCAGTAAATGATAGGTCAGAAATACAAATACTGTCACAGATCATTCCCTGGATAAGGCTGGTTTACTTTTATAAATACCTGCAGTACTAGAGATTTGAAATCTGGAAACTCTAACATAAATAATTTGCCAACCAGTTATGGAAACTGCAAAAATTCGTAGTATTCCAAGTTTTCTCTTCTTTTATCTCTTCTCTCCAATATAAAATTTGCCAGCTTAAAGAAAAAAATGCTAAGGGTAACTCTGGTCCAAACAGGTCAGGGCTACTTACACAGCATATTCTGGCTTGTGCCCAAAGCACAAGCACGTTTTGCCCAGAGCTCCTAGGTTTGCAAAGAATCCTGCGTATTCTTCAGGAAATGTAATTTGGTTTGGGGTTTGGGGTTTTTTCATTCCTTCAGGCCTGGACCTACTCTCTCAGCTGTGCAGGCACTCCTGCAGCATGGAGGAGCGGCAGCCGTTAAACAGGTTTCCCACTGAGCAGGGTTCGATACAAGCTACCCAGCAAACAGCCTGCCATAGGAAACAAACATAGGTCACTTCAACAGCCTACTTTTAAGGACATTTTGGTTGGGAGAGTGGGGTTAAGGAAAAGAAAGAGCCTGACTGAAGCTCTGAACAGATTCTTATTCCACAAGTCGGAGCGGAATATTTCTATCCCAACACATAGAAGGCCTGTATGTATCCTAAGAGGCAAATATTACATGATTCAACGTTCAATAAACATATATAAGATGTCTGTAAGGAAATTAAAATCTGTAGTCCTCTAGTTTCATAAAAAATTTCACTGCTGATAGAAAATCTTATACAGAAGTAGAATCTTTTACTGAACATCTGTACCCCCTGCTAACCTTGGCCACGTTTACCAAGGATGATCATCATACTTGCCTCATAAATATTTACATGACCTATAAAAATGTTTATAGAGTCACTCTCAATTCCAGTAGCATCTTAGAATACATTCTGCAAAACACCTTAACCCATTTAGTGCCCTGTAGCTTAATGGCTAGCAGTGCAAATTCTTGCCAACTATTAAAAATACAGATAAAAGATAATTGAGTGATACAGTTGTGCCTGTCATCTGAAGAGCATAAAGACTTTTATCCTGATAATTTCCCTGAAGACATTTTTATCGTCATGATTTCACTTAAGAAATGCCCAGACTCATATACTATAATTTAGTTTCATCAGTGGAGAAACTGACCAGTTATAACTTGGAAATCCTTAAAAAAAAAGGAACATAAACAAAACAGTATTCATTTAAGTTTTGTAAAAATATAGCTAACGGGTGCAACTCCTAGTGTGCCTGTGGCAAGCTGACCAACTTCCTTGGCTTCAGAGCTGCAGAGTCAGTTTGTTGGCCCTGAAAAAGTAACATTGCTTTTCTAGTGCTAGAATATCAGTAAGTATGGTTCATCACAGACAGCAGTTTTGCTCCTCAAACTGCTGCCAAGGAGCTTGCTCAGTAAATGCCAAATCCTATGATGCAAATGCTTTGTAGTCCTATGTGAATGGCCATCAACTATTCTGAGAAAGAAGCGACTGGGGG
>VWZZ01005588.1:142311-197849 GCA_013399095.1 Psophia crepitans
TATAGGGGCGGGACGTCACGTGGTGTGGAATAGCGGCCGGCCCGGCCCGGCTCACCTGGCCCGGGCCTGAGCATTAACCCCGGCCTGGCCAGAGCCGGGACAGTTGCAAATCCGATAATGATATTTGAAAAAAGAATGATCTCTGTATTATTGCTTTTGAAGTGAATTAACTGAGTATTATAGCAGCAGGTGATGTGGGAAAGCCTGTGGAAGTCACGTTCAAGACTGGCCTGGTATCCTTCAGAGAGCTCAGAAGGTTAAATGTATAGCTGTCAGACAACTTACTTTGCCCAGCTGCAGCACTGCTGGACACAATCTGGCTGTTGTGTACTTCACGTTTAAGAATATTTAAGAACAAAAAGTTTTCTGGTTGTTTTTTTTTCAGTTGCTACAGTCAAGTTAAAGTTAGATAAACTAAAAGCTAAACAGTTGTGATTGTTGGTTTGTTTGTTGGGTGGTGTTTGCGTTTGGTTTTGGTTTTTTTTCAAATTCATAGCCATAAATCACACCAAACAAAAAAGCATTGATTTTAATCACCTCAAAGTGCCTATTCATGCCTCATTGGTTGGAAAAGATCAACAGTAGCCAGTCTGATAATTAACAAGCACAGCGATTGCCCTCCTTTTCACATTTGTTAGAAGACATACTCCAGATGGACTCAAAATTAATGAAACACTTCAGTGTAAGTAAGTGATGTAAGGGTACATCAATGTGTCCTTCTAGTTTTGTTGGGTTGTTTTTTTTCATAATAACTTCAGCCTGTTGTTATATTCCTGCATCTTTCATTGAGCTGCTGGGATGCATTTTCACTTCTGTACAACCTGTCAATATCATCTTAAGAATTTTTTCTTTCTGCTGTGAATATCATCCACAGCTTCAGTTCAGTACCATCTGCTATACACCTTAGGACTCCCAAACAAAAGCTTTTTCCTTCAAAACAAGAATCATTTGGAGGCATAAAATCCCCTACTGTGTTGGTATAATTTGGAAAGCATCACACAATCACAAATTTCATTTAATGTTTCTCCACTGACTATTTTACTTACATTTTTTTCCTTCACTTTTATTAGCATTTTGAGCCAGAGTATGCTAGATAGAATTGTTCTCTCTTCTCCTGCTGATTTGAAAGTGATAAAACATGAAGAAGAGACAGCATAAGGAGGGCATGTTAAATTTTCTCTGCTGATGATACTTTCTCTTGTTTAGATGTTTACAAAGAGTGGTCAGCTTTCTGGAAACCTTTGTCCTCAGTTCTCCAGTTTTTAAGGACAAGGAAAGATTTAAGGATAAATTCTAGTGCAGAACTGGCAACTGGCTTGAAGACAACTGAGTGAAAAAAAGGATAGGTAAATTATTTCTTATGTCCGTTGAAACAATGTTTAGAAATACGCTGAGGTTTAATTGGTCTGAAAGGAAATTATCTGTTTCAGGAATTTCCCTCAAGTTTGGAAAAAAAAAAAAAAAAGAAAAACCGAACCAACTTTCACAACCCTCTAAAATATTCTAAATTGAAGAAATAAAGTATAGTCATATTTTCAAAAATTCTTCTGCGGCAGCTTTGTCATGGCTCTGGGCTGAGGTAACACTAAGCCTTGTGGAGCCAGAGGCTCAGCACCTGACGTGTGTATTTCAGATAGCGGTACAGGTACATAAAGTGTTTCTAAACAAGTGAGCTTGCACCAGAAACATCTATCAGTGATTGCACAGAGCTTCATACGATAAGCAGGGTAAATCAGCCTGTAAAGGTAAAACAGATTGCGAAAAGCCTGATTCCAGTATCCAAGGCGGCTCAGCTAGCTCCTGTTTCTTCTAGTCTGCACTGTAACCCATCTACAGACAAACAGAGGACTTGGGAGCTTTGTGTAATTTTCATTAGTACCGAAAGCATATCCTGCTGTTGTATCTGTGTGCATATAGAATTTTTGCCTGTTCCACAGTTCAGCCTCATAGAGCACAAATACTCACTAGACTACACTGCACTTCTGCTAAATTAGGAGTGTTGCCAGCACATGGCATTTCAGTGTGGCCAAACAACCCATGCACTCTCACAATTTCTTTTTTCTTTTCTTTTTTTGGCTATTTATGCAGAAAATTACTAAAGGAAAAATTAAATTAAAATTGTCTCCAACTCTGCTGAAAACATGACTGGATTGCTGATCATTTTTACAGTTCCTGACTGAAAGGACACTGTACTTTCCATATGGTATAAAAAGAGGACAGCATAACATCATTATTAAGTAATGCATTGTTTGAGGAGATAGGAATGCTAAACTGACCTTGTCTACTTGAAAATAACTAGAACTGTGGTTATGGTCCAGCAAACATACTTCCAAAAAACCAGCAGTAGTCAAGCGCATCTGGAAACAACAAACATAAAATCGTAATAGTATAATGTACATCAGGCTTTTTTTTTTATAGATACCATAGATGAATGCAGTTTGACTGAAAATGTCAATTAAATAAGATTCGAGGAATCACTGCACAGTAACTGAAACCTACAATAAGGTCAAACAGCTAGTATGAGATGACAAATAAAATTATCTCTATTTGACATGATTGCAGTAGGTTTCTCCAGCTGTCATGATGTAGAAATAGCAAACAAATTCCTTATTCATTTTTTATTCTTTTTAGTTTGGTTGGTTGGTTTGTTGGTTAGTTAGATGGCTTTTTGGTAGATGACAACTCTGCTACAACATAGAATTAAGAGTTTTGTACCTAATCATGATCGGTGCCATGTCACATTCAGACTGGTAAGTCTGAATAAGAATTATAGAATCATAAAATCACAGAATGGGTCATGTTGGAAAGGACCTTAAAGATCGTTTAGTTCCAACCTGCCTGCCATGGGCAGGGACACCCTACACTAGACCAGGTTGCCCAAAGCCCCATCCAGCCTGGCCTTGAACACTTCCAGGGAGGGGACATCCATAACTTCTCGGGGCAACAAAGCTACCCTCGTCCTATCACTAGACTCCTTGATTGAGTACCTCCCCATCTTTCCTGTAAGCCCCTTTTAAGTATTGGAAGACTTCTATAAGGTCACCCTGAAGCCTTCTCTGCTCTTCTGAGTGCCATAAATTAAAACACGAAGCAGAATTTGTCTGGGTTAGACAAGCACACATAGAAATACACTATACAACCAACTTGAAAAACAAGAAGTCATTTTCTTTGCAGCTTGGTTTGCAGCAAAATAAAGATCCCATTGACCATTTGTTCAGTTTGTGTCAGGTAATTTTATAGCAAATTAGTGAATTTGACAGCTTAGTCTTCATAAGAAACGTGGCAAAAGTTTCCATGTATCCTTTCCAAAGGAAGCAGAAGTACAAAAAAGGAATCATCTTGTTGTCTTCCCTTCCTCTGCCTCCCTTATCAAAAAGATGGAGGGTATCCCTAGTATATGATCATGAACAGGAAGAGGAAAGATTTCAACTAGAATTGAAACATGCCTTCCCTGAAATCACCAGAGGGGGCTGAGTGCCATAGTTTATCTTTGTTTCTGTAGTCCTGTTCCTCTAAATTTGCTGTAGGTACACACACTGACACTACTGGATCTTTCTTTTTTTTGCTAAAGAGCTTGCTACATGTTGTAGCAAATTTCTACAACTCTGTTTTGTAGCACTTCCTCATTTTTCCCATTTTCTTCTTGTTGCAGTATCACTATATCTTCTAGCTTAATCTTTCCCATTAAATGTTTCATCTCTCCTTGGAGCTTTCAGCCTATAAAGCAGGAACGCAGTGAACTACAGACTTGCTTCATTAACAATATTTACAAAGAACTTGACTTCCTACTGGAAATAGATTTCACACTTAGTTCAGGCTTTCCAGTTTGGGGTTGTTCTTTTTGCTGGCTTTCTTTTTCCCGGAAGATTCTTCCAATCTGTTCTGAAACAAAACTTTAGACTAATGGCAGGGAAATGGAAATATAAACTAATGCTGAAATTTAGCACTACTGGGGAATGAAAGCTTGGAGGATCAGCAATAGGAGATAAAGCATTTAGCTCTGAGGTCATTTTTTAGCTTGCATAATCCAAGTCAGCAGCAAGCCTGGAAACACTGCAAGAAAAGTAATGCTTATATTAAAAGCACATGAGCAGCACAGATAGTTTCCTGACAATCCAGGCAGAGTCCAGTACGGAATACCTCTACCAGGTGCCATAACTGAAATGTGTGCCCTTGTTCCAGCTTGAGAAAGGTCGCTGGGCAGCAATGAAGGATGATCACCCCCAGAGCTTGATTCTCTGTGACAGAGTAAAGGTCCTACAGCAGGCTGTGATCTGTACATGGATTTTGTATTAAAAGAGAGCAGTGGGGGAAATCATTATTTCAGAGATCTTGTAGGTTTCAATGTAAGAGGGGAAATCAAACACTGCTACATTTTATTAATAATATTTGGCTTTTGAAGTTGATAATTAAGTCAGTATTCATTAAATAAAATTTCCAGAAATACATGTGTATCTCATATTGGACAGAAGTACTGATCAACTAAATAAGTTGTTTAGATATTAGGAATTTTCAAAACTTGTTTGCCTTCAGCAGTGAGTATTTCAGAAAAGCTTCAGGACTGAACAATTCATCATTTAATTTGAAGACTTTTGAGAAAGCAAGTTGCTGCCTCATGCTCTTGAAGTATGTTGCAGCCTTGTGCTCTTGTCAAGTTTCATAGACATCTGTGGCCCTTAACATCACTCACTCTTTGTCTTTCATTTGTTGTTCCAAGGCAGTAATATGCATCCTGTGTTGATTCAGTAGTTCTTTCTTTTCATGTCGTGAGTACAATTTTTTCTCTGAAGTGAAATACTTCTAGCTTAACCTTCTGATATTCCTATTAAATGAAGACACAGCAGGAGATAGTAAAGAAATAGTGAAACTGCATGTTAGAATCAACAACAAAATAAATTCTCTTTGATGGCTGTGGTTGAAAGCATTCAAAAAATGAGAGGGGAGGGAACTAAATAGAAGACGTTTTGGTCATCTTTGTGCAAAGAGGAAACCTTTTAAGTTTCTGTGTTACGTTAATATCTAACTTGAATTTTCCATAACCCATTAACCTTAGTCTAGTTCAGTGTAAACTTTATAAAAATGCATGTTATTTTCAGCCATAGTGCCAGAAAGAAGCATGAGATCCTTCAGCTTTATGACTTCGTAACATTTAGACCATAAGTGGTTTTGGTACCTGTATAACACCTCCTAAGCGGAGCCCAAACAGGGGCTATACAAGGTGTCAGTTTAAAGCAATAAACAAACTGCCTATAAAGCTTCCCTGGAATATACAAGGTTCTTGTCTTTAGCATCTGAAAGTCTGTGCTTAAAGCAAAGAATAAGCTAAAGTCAATTTTCATTTATCTGAAATTGAATATGCATTAATCTTTTAATCTCTTTATAAATTGAAACACGTATGTTTTACATGGTAATTATCCCTGACCTCAGAAGTCACAAACACCCTGGTACGAATGCGAAACAGGTACACACAGTATCCTGTACACAATAAGGTGAATCGTTACACTAATAAAGCACTAGTCGCATCATCACATTGATGAGACCATAGAAGCTAGCTACATGATGGAGAAAATTGCATGGAAGAATTTGAAGAACATTTGGAAAACAAACAAACAAAAAGAAATCCTGACAAAACATAAATGCAAAAGATTAACCTAAGTTAACCTGTGACTATAATTAATGCTCAAAAACATCAGTTTCCTTGGTTATTTTCTTTTTTACTAAGCTAAAAACATGGAAATCTTTTCCAAAAAGAGGGACATCAGCAGAGTAACCAACTCATTTTATGGATGAATTATGTTAAGAAAGTAATAATAAAGGCAGGAAAAATTTATTTTGTGTCAGCTTTGGAATAAATACAGGCTGTTCTGTCACATGTCTTCGGTTAATCTGGCTCCTAATACAACCAACCACGTGTTGAAAGCGGAAAGAGGAGGGCAAAAAAAATCCTCATACTAATTGCAAACAAGTGTCTCTCTCTGCTCAATTAGAATTTAAACTAAGTGGAATAATTGTACATATGGCATGCATAATAACGGCAACGTTAACATCCTGTTCAATTCACTGTAATGGAAATCTACTACTGCTGCTAATGGTATATAATAACACCAAATTAAAAGAATTCAATGAAATAACAGGTAAAAAATACAGTCCCTCAAGAAGCCTCATGCAAGCTGAGAATCAGTACCTGACAAGACACCGTAAAATAAGTTTGTGACTATCATATGAAAGAACATTTAGCAACTTACAACCTTCTCCTTGAGGTCACTTCCAACCTTAATGATTCTATTCTATTCTATTCTATTCATTGCACAGGCCTTAGTTTCCTAGTCTTTGCAATAAAATTCTCACAACTTATAGATTCAGTTGCAACAGCACCAGATTTCTAAGCTTCATGCATTCATGACTTCAACACAGTAGGAAAGAACCACAAATTTTGAATCATGTCAGAATATCATGAGCTCTGCGATTGAAAGAAGTGTAATTCAAAAGGGCTGCTCATGAGAATCAGACAACAAACTTTATTGCAAGTCTTGCTGACTGGCTAGCAAAAATAGCTGTAATTCTGTCACAGATAATATGGTTTTGATTATTTGGAAAATCAGTATCTATATCAAAATTTTGAACCTATTTTGCAAAACTAGACAGTTCATTTCCCAAGAAAAGACCTCAGTTCCTTGTTAATTACAATGCCCTGAAATGATACGACAAAATTAATGGACATCATCAATGGACATCTTACTCAGTATCTGATTAGATGACTAGTGTTATCATGAATCCTATGCCATAAGGCCCACGCATCTCACTATTTTCTTCTTGATGTCCATCCTCTCTAATTTTTTTAAGCCTTTTAAAGGTTTTAGGTTTTAAGCCTTTATACAGGTTTTAGAAAAAGCTGATGATCTTTTTCTCTTAAAACAGGTTTAAACTTATTTTAAACTTTCTTAACTGTATTTTTAATAGAAAAAAATATTCTAAGCTATAAAGAGACTATCCCATCCACAAAACAATTGACAAACATGATCATAAATTGGTTTTAATTAGTGTTAGATAGGCTGCGAAAAACTACAGCTTTAACCATAGTTAGATGGGTTGTGAAAAAGAATAAACCATTTATACAGCATTTTACTAGATTTTCCGATCAGTTTTCACAATGTGATAAAATCCTTCTTATCAGTTTAATGGTTTCTAATATTCAGAGTTCTAATCACATCAGAATTAAAGACTTCAGCTTCCATAAAAGGATTTCACTACAACTCGTACCAACTACCATCTAACCTGTAATCCGTTGGTTTCACGGAATCTTCTTTTTTATGTTGATATTTATTCTAATTCTGTATGTACAAAACTTGTTGCCCTAAACTTGACTTGGCAGCAATTTCCTTGTGTTCTTATTGCCTCTTATATTTTGTTCTGGAAAGGGTTTTTTTGTTTTGTTCAAGACGTTTGATACACAAAGCAGTTGTATATTTTCAAACACACAAGGTGATCAGCAGGAGAGCTGAAGACAAGGAGAGAGTAAAGAAAGGGAAGAGAGAGAAGGAAGCACCAAGGCTTCAGCCAGTCACTCAATCAGTTGTTGAGTCTTTATTTCTCCTTCCTCTTCTGAGATAGTGATTTCTTCTTGAAGATAAGTTGCTTTTAAATTTCTGAGGGAAAGAAAGACATAGTAGGCATGGCAACAAAAAGTTCTGGCATGGCTTCAGAGGAAACACAGTCTGATGGCTGTAGCCAGTTAGTGTGGAAATATCTGATAGACACTTTATGGCTATTCAGCAGTAACTATGTAATAATTATGCAAATCAACCCTTCCTCAGTCAGAGTGCAGGGATTTGCATAATTGAGAAATAAACATACAATTATGGGTCAGTAGTGGCACAGCATCGAGGTACTTGAGAAGAAACGCTTCAGTATCAACTGTATTTAAACCAAAAATGTGGAGTAATTGGAGGGAATAGATGCAGCATGCTAAGCCTGTCTACAGAAATACGAATCCTGTGAAAAAATTCATTCTACATATCAGAATAAAGTAACAATCCTCAGCTGCTGAAGGCCTGCACAGCTTCACTGATTGAATTAGAGTTACACCAATTTCTATAGCTAGAAACAGAGAACGGGTAGAATAAGTTGGTGTGCTGTACAACTGTATTGGGTCTGACTGAGATGGAGTTCATATTCTCCAACCCTCACAATGCTGTGTATTGGTAGCCAGCAAGGTGTTGATAACACACCAGTGGTTTTGCTACTGATGAGCAGTGCTGGCACAGCATCAAGGCTGTCTTGCCAACATTTCCTCCACCCCAGCCCCCTCAGCAGTAGACTAGGGGTAGGCAAGATCTTGGGAGGGGACACAGAGAGGACAGGTAACCCAAACTGTCCAATGGGATATTCCATACCATATGATGTCTGCTCAGCAATAAAGCTAAGAGAAAGGAGGAGGAAGTGGGGGGCATTTGTTTTTCCTTTGCTCCACACACAACATTTGCTTTTGCTTTATTTAACTGCTTTTATCTTGACCCACAAATTTTTTTCCATTATATCTTCTCCTCTCCCTCTCCTGCTTGGTGGGCACCTGGCAGCCACGGTCAACCCACAACAGCAATCAGGAAGGTAAGGGAACCAGGGAAAAACTTTTAGAGAATTATCTATTTTTGTTTTCAGCTTCCCCTGCAGCACAAAATGTGTTTTGGAATTGGGATTACCACTGAGGTTATGGAGAGCTGACCAGGCCCCTACCAGTATCAAAGCTGCAAGTGTTGGCAGCATCCTGGTCTCCCCAGTTCTTGTGCTATGGCTTGTGTATAGCTTGTGCTACACACCAGCATCCACACGACTCGCATGGTTTGGGCCTAGTGGCAGGTGTTTGGGCAAAACTTTTTCATCTTCAGAAAACAGAATTAAATACTTTAGTGATGCATTCTGGTGTAATCTTTCTGCAGCTGCAACACATAAGTGCTTGGCCCATTTAGTTTGATTATAAGTTCTACAAATGAAAAAAGGAAAGTTTGAAAGATAAATATTCATTTTACCTGCATCACAGTATCCTTTCATTAAAAGGAAAGGAAGTGGAAAAACCACAAAACACCTGCCACACTTGTCCCAACATTATTTTTTTTTTAAGAGACTAAAACATCCCTTTTTACAGATCCCACAATACTGTATGAACTAATCTTCAACTGACCTTTTATATATCTTTTATATATCTCTTCAGACCCTGAAAGTTTGGGCTTCAGTTCCTGTTCATGACACTCAGATCTTCATTAAGGTTTTCCAACTCAAATATCCTACTTTCTAAATATTTAGTTTCTTACCAAACATTGTTTCCATCTCTCTTTTGCTGTTCATGCTGGAATTGGTGCTCCCTGTGAACACCAAGCAGGAAAAGGGAATTAATGAAGTCATGTAAACATGTCAGATTTTACAGACACTTCTTAAACCATGTAGTAAAAAGAAAGCAAGCATGCCATACTCAAGATAGAAACAAGATTTTTTAAAAACGCACATATACTCTGTATTTGTTCATCAGAACAGGGAGCTGGGGGGCCAGGGAAAGATTTCCCTCAGTAAAAGATGACAGTTAACCTTTGCTGGCACCTCAAACGTTGTATCGGAGATATAAGGATTCCCAGCATGAGAAAAGTGGCTTTATGCTTACCATTACTACTTCTTACTTCTCCACTGAAATATCTTGAATGTACTTAGCCAATAAAGATGTCTGTCCTTTTGTTCATTTGTTTGTTTGCTTGCTTGCTTGTTTATTCATTTTGCAAAAGCCTAAATAAACCCACAGGATTATGTTTGTTTATGTAGCTGAAGTATGTCTAAGGGTAACTGAAATAAAGTTATCATATCAATTAACAATGTGGTGCCAGATTAATCTTGTTTGTTTATTCTATGAAGGCTGTTTCCTACCTGTTCGGTTACAAGAACTCTTTCCAAAAGACTTTCTTTTGTTCTGTACAGTTTCTCCTCCAATACACTATTATTCCACTAGCAATTAAAAACACACAAGACAAAAGCATCAGAGAAACTGTGTTTGTTCAACAATTCAAGCAAAATGTGAGTGCTCTCTTCTCAATATATGAAACATACATGTCACAATTATAAATTATTGATTATGATATAAATCCACCGTATCAAAGTACATTTGTAGAGCGGGCTCAGCAAATAGATATAACATAAAAGAATGGTAGAAAGTGCCACATTAAAACAGAGAAGGCAGACCCTATATCATATAAGTTATACTTTACATCAGCACTCATTTTGAAAGGAAAATATTTTCTTTTTGTTAAATTAAAACAGGTATTTTTTTAATAATAAGAAGAATTTAAATACAAGAAATATATTTTGATCCCTGTCACTCAATTCTGTCATGCTATCTTATTTTGCCACTGGCCTCATACTGGCATTTTCCAACTCATATTTTCTTTACACAAATTAATCCTACTAAATGGATTGTTGCTGCAGTAAATTCAGCAGAATCACCAAAATCTACTTTCACACTCACCTGAAAGCTGGTATAAAACACTGGGTCTTGGTTTTCTTTCATTCAAGCTGGTTTAAAAAAGGTAATAAAATCAAGAACTGAATCAAAAAAATCCCGCTCCTTCTTAGTGATACAACTTGCATCCAGTGGCATAGGAACTCTGCAATTCATATAGCCGCACTAACAATGGCAACATAACAATATGATTTAGCCGTTGCGCTAATTAGAAGCTTTGTAAATGTTCATCTCCTCTTGCTTTTGATACTGCAGCAGATTTTGCACACCTCCCAAGTACGTGGCACCAGTGGCAGTACCAGGTTGCTGGACTAAAGGAAGGAGAAAACCTCCGCAGCTCCAACATTAGTAGTAATTCAGACTTTGTCTGTAACGTATGGCACAGCACAAGTGCTGGGTACTAGCCATAATGAAGGGACTTTAAATCACACCTTTAAGTTTTTAAATGTAGAGGGAAAGCTACTTTTGAACTTTGCAGTGGCTTCCTGGATGAACTTTTAAAGACCAGCAAGGTGTGTGAGCGACTGGCTTTTGCTATGTTTAAAAACGCTTGAGTGTTATTCAGTATGGGTGGTGTTATAAGCTGAATTAAGTACCCACAGCACAGCAATAAAAGATAAGGGTTAAAAGCACATTATTGAAAGCACTGAATGGTTTAAGACAATCTCTGGAGACAGAATAACGTGGTTTTAACAGACAAGCAAAGGTATCTGTACAATCAGTGTCTGAACTCTCACACACCACCTCTCAGTTTTCCACCTGCAAATATTCTGCAATAGCACTGTTTGTACAAATTCAAGGCTGTTTGGACAAGCAGCCAGATTGTATTTCTTTTTATCAGTAGGAAACTTTTTCCAGAAAGCATTCTACCAAGGTTGAGCAAGCCAATCCTAAGTATATTCCTATAAAACGATTGATTCAAAATGGACCTGGCTATATGGACAATAAATACTGATAAAAGACAATTTTCACTAGATAATACCCTCTGAACTAACATTTGGCCCCTACAGTGTATTTGCTGATGGAAGCATAACTCTGAGTATGAACTTTGTGGTCCCTTCCAACCCAAACCATTCTATGATTCTATGATAAATTGCAGGCCTTGCATCAGTAATTAGGAATCATAGAATCATTAAGGTTGCAATGTTTCTTCAGGTTTAGACTATAAAACACTAGACGGTGTAAAACAAAGGCAAGGCAAACTACATCAAGCATCACAGTATAATGTGATGTAGAGAGCCAGAACCAGTCTNTGCTGTACTGAGCATTTCAGTGGGGGCTGAAATAAGAGAAGCTTTCCTTTGGGGAAAGTGGAGCAATATAAGATCCTTCAGATCTTTACTTACTTGAGTTATTTTTATCAACTGCTAACTCAAGATCATTAGCACATTTATAAGAGTTCTTCCTGAACATCATAATCATAATGGCCACCACCTAGCTGTTGTACATCTAGGACAGAAACTTCTGTTTATTAAATTAATATAAATTGGTCACCTGTATAGAACACATTCTCGTCTGATATCTAAGGAAAAAGTTACGGAAAACTCCAGTGGTGGTAAAATAAAAGTAAAAGCCTTCAGCCTCTAGACTTAAAGCAAGAATAGCTTTATCCTTCATTAGAGGAAGGAAGTTTAGTTGCAATGTACTGTAAAATTTTCTCTTTACAGGCACAGACATCGCAGATGACCAAGAAAATTACTGCCTCCTACCAAAAGGGTGGGTCTCAACCAAAAAGTTGAGAAACAAGGTGCGTTAGAATATGAAAAGAGACAGAAGGAGGGGGGGAAAAAAATATCAGATCTTTAGCACAGCACTGGTATGAGGACAGAGAAAATAGATGATCTAAACCTGAATTACAAGAAAATCCAAAGGACAGAGGAAGACAAATGTGAGGTTACAATAACAGATTTGCCTACATTAATTGAGATCTCTAGATTACATGATCAACATTTAGATGTTGCATCTTCAAAGAAAAATGTCCATTTCCTTTTTGATAACAATTCCCAACAAAATAATGAAGCTGATCTTAATGAAACACTTGATTATCTTGTTCCAAAATGCATTGCTTTAACAAACTGAAGAATTGCTGAGAAGTAGAAAACTTACTGTTTTTCAGTTGGAAAGGGAAAAAAGATCCAATATTTGACTGAGTGACAAAATTCATTCTGAAATACTGAGACTCCATAAAATTAACATTTCTAGGTTGTATTTGTATTTATCATTGCACTGGGTCTGGCCAGGATGAAATTAATTTTCTACATAGCAGCCCTTAGGGTGCTGCACTTTGCATTCATGGCTAGAACAGTGCTGGTAACGTACCTGTGTTTTGGCTATTGCTGAACAGTGCATGCCCGCATAGCATTGAGGCTTGCTTTCTCCTCCCTTCCTCCCCTCTGAGTAGGCTGGGGATGGAAAAGAGACTGGGAGGGCACATAACCAAGGCAGCTGCCTTGATCTGGCCAAACCATTATCTCATAGCTCCAGCATGACATCTTGCTCAGCAGTAAAATCTCAGGGAGAGGAGGAAGGAGGGACCTTTATGGTTCTCACATCTGTCTTCCCAAGAAGCCATTGCCCTTGCTAAGGCCTTGCTTCCCGGGGAGAGGCATCTGCCAGGGGTGTATGAATTCCTTGTTTTGCTTTCCTTCAACATGCACCGTTTGCTTTTCTTATTAAACTGTCTTCTGTCTCTATCTTCGAGTCTTCTCACTCTCCTTCTATTTTCTCCCCATCCTGCAAGAGTGAGTGAGAAGCAGGATGGGTGTTTCACTGCTGGCTGGGATCTACCCAGTCACACTCATTCTATAATGTAAAATTATTTTTGCACTGCCCATTTACTTTAATATCTCCTCTCTACTGTTTACTTTCTCTGATTAAAATATTCTCTGGAAAATGCTGAAAATACTTTTTTGCCTTCCTTCCCCTTTTTATTTCCCTGGGTAAAAGTGTGTTTGAAAATTTTATACAGGATAATTCAATGAGACAAATGAAACAACTATTTATATTTTTGACCACAAACTAAAAAAATAAATATTCTTAAACAGAATTATAAGAAGTTTCATTTTCACCTTTTTCTGTTTTGAGGGTGGGAAAAGACATATGTTTAAGGTTTGAGAAACATTTTAAAGCATCCATATAGGTTCTTTACAGTACTATAAACAAGCACAAGGACTTACCTACTGAGTGCACCCTCAGCAAGTTTGCCGACGACACCAAGCTGTGTGGTGCAGTCAACACGCTGGAGGGAAGGGATGCCATCCAGAGGGATTTTGACCAGCTTGAGAGGTGGGCCAGTACGAATCACATGAAGTTCAACAAGGCCAAGGCAAGGTCCTACGCGTGGGTCGGCACAGTCCCATGCACAACTACAGGCTGGGCGGAGAATGGATCGACAGCAGCCCTGAGGAGAAGAACTTGGGGGTGCTGGTTGATGAAAAACTCAGCATGAGCCTGTTGTGTGCACTGGCAGCCCAGAAAGCCAACTGTGTCCTGGGTTGCGTCAGAAATAGTGTGGCCAGCAGGCTGAGGAAAGGGATTCTACCCCTCTGCTCTGCTCTTGTGAGATCCCACCTGGAGTACTGCGTCCAGCTCTGGGGTCTTCAGTACAGGAAAGACATGGAGCTGCTGAGCCACTGGGACAGGTTGCCCAGAGCAGTTGTTGAGGCCCCATCCCTGGCAGTGTTCGAGGCCAGGTTGGATGGGGCTTTTGGCAGTCTGGTCTAGTGTAGGGTGTCCCTGCCTATGGCAGGGGGATTGGAACTAGATGATCCTTGTGGTCCTTCCAGCTCAAACCATTTTATGATTCTATGATTCTATGACCATAATTCAAAAATTATTAACAATATCATCTGGTTTTAAGTTGAAATATTTCATGAGAACATACTAAACATGAACAATATTTTAAGATTTATTGCAAAAGTCTCCCTTTTTTTCATAAAACTTTTCCTAAGGTAAAAAGAGCTCCTTCAAAATGAAGTGCATTCAACTTTCTTCATTGCAAATGAATGGATGAAGTACTTATGGAAAGCTGAAATCAAGATGATGGAGACTAGCACAAGTTCTACAAGGTAAGGAATTGGTTAAAATGGGGGTCATGTGGCTTCTTTTCGATCACTTTCAACATCATGAGAAGAATCCAGATTTGTCAGTAGGCAACAGCATGATGATAAGTCACCAGTGCAGGACTGCCACAGAAAAACAGCACACTTTTCTGGACACCTGGAAAAGCCTTAATGTTGCTGCACACAGTACTGCTGAAACATATATGTGATACAACATGCCTTTTTAGTCACAAAGGCAAAACAAAAAAAAAAGGTTATTCAGAACAATCACACAGAGTAAAACTCCTAGGATCAGTGCAAATACCATGAAGGGAGAGCAACAGTCTTATCAGAGAAAATGTGAATGATTTAAGAAGGAACAATATTGCTCCCAGTAAGCATTAGAGAATTACATACAAGGATCAGAAAAAAAAAAAGAAAACCTTGGTACAAGATGAAACGAGGACTGACTGGACAAAAATAAGCAAGGAGAAAAAAAGTTTCTAGTTGTCAGAATACAAGGCTTGACAACAGCATCTGAGAGCACAGATAACGTATGACTTGGGAAAAGAGTAAGAAAAAGAGCTACTGCAGTTTTCAGCTGGAACATGCCAGTTTGCAAGAGAGAGTATTATGAGCATTAGTTGTAAGTGAAGTAGGTCTGGATTTGAAGGATATGCCTTTCAGTCCAATACGTCAAAACACCACACTGCCGGTAGCACAAAAAAATAAAAAGGTCTTCTATAAATAAACGTGAGAAGACGAGTCAATATTTAAAACAGCTTGTTGTTTCTTGGAGAAAAGGAAAACTAATATTTTACTTCTGAAAACTTCCTCTGTAATCACAAATAAATGCAAAATTTATGGATATTCATCATCTGAAATTTGTCCTGCAAATTATTGTCAATATGAAATTCTATGCACCTGGCATTGTACAGAACAGTGCAGTCTCAGTTATTCTAGAAAGCTAATATGTGCAGGAAGAAAGAAACCTTCACTAAGAAAATACACTACAGTGTGACCAGGAGATGCTTTAAATCACATATTGTTTCGAGCTGAAAGAAAAAAACCTGTCTTTATAGTAATAAGGACCACAGTAGATAAACATTAAAAGAATAAACCTGAAAACATGTGTCAAAGACTGTAGAAGGAGAGGGAACATTTAAAGCATAGATTTTCTGTCTGTTGAATTGTGTCAATGTACCAAGATATTATGGCATTTCACATTCTACTTGGCCAAGGAAAACAGGCATTCATGGATTTTGAAAAAAGTTACGTCCATGAGAAGTCAGACTGACAAAACATTTTTTACAGTCAGTCATATCAGTCTTCCCAGAAAAACAGCAACTAAATGTTATTAAGAAATATGTATACTGATATGTTAGCATAGCATAATTATATAATACAAAAAACCTATAAAGCTGGACAATTTCGTAAGTATTTCAAGTGCAACTTGTAAATGTTGAGAGATGCCACAAATGGCAAATCTTTCAAAATGTTGAATGAGCAGTCAACTTAACACTCAGTTAAGGTCAAACAATCAAGTTTAGAAATAAAAAGGAGTGTGGAAAATCAAGTTTGAACTTCATCAGCACATTCTCTTAATGTAAGTTTGCGATGCCATCGCAGAGGTTATTTAAAAAAAAAAAAATCATTTGCCATTAACAGCTATACTGGTTTACAAAAACATTGACAAGAATATCAATTCAAATAGCCAGCCAAAGTAGAAAATAGCAGCTGCTGACTTCAGATAAATAGAGTAATTTTTCTGTCACTATCCACCCACCTAATTCTCTGGCTGCTTTCTTTTGATATCTGCAGAAATTTTCACCAAATACATTAACGTATTGATTATATATTAATAATATTAAGTTATAATTTGTTTTGTGAGGAATAACTACATTTTCAGCATCACAAATGGCAAGAAAAAATAACAGATTTCTAAACCAGCTAAAAATATGTTGAAAACATCTGTAAACTTAGAAAAAAAAAGACAAGAGATCTAGTCTAAACGGCATGGTTGAAACAAAGGAAATAAACTGAATTTTTAAAAACTGTCAAGAAAAGTAATATGATAACCTTGTGAAATTCATACACTCATGTAATAATTCAAACTACGTCCTATAGTACATTGAAGCTATACTAAACAGCATACTGTGCTCCCCTGCTCTTTTGTTACCATGCTGTAATTTCTGCAAAACCTTCCACATAACTGGAATGGGGAGAAGGCGGAGAAAGGGATTGCTCACATTTTTAAAACCAAGTCTCAGCTTTGAATTTAAATCAGCAAGCTTCAAAAAGTCACGAAGACTGGTACTTCCAGCATTCTAACAAAATGTGGCTTCAGTGGTGTGAGGCACACCACAGAAGCAAGAAAACACAGAAGACACCCATTTGTGGAGCAGTGGGGTCTGTTAGTTTCGCTAGAAATCAGTCACAGGATACTTACCTTGGGAGTTACAATTACTGGGAATCCAGGAGGAACCTAAAGTCTGCAGGATATTTGTATCTTATGAATCTAAAGACATTACCCCATAGATATGAAGGAGACAGCAGTAGTAAATGAGCAAGCTGGAGGGGAAGTGAAATATTTGTCCAGCTCCAGAACTGTTCAAAATCACTTGATCAGTTGCATGCAGTGTCACCACAATACTGTGAATTTACGCTTTTTAATTTTGTCAGTTTATATAAAAAATCTGGGGAAAAAGAAAAGCCCTACTTATCCACCCACACAGTGCATTTCATAGTCTGTTCCATAGTGATGGATGTTTCATCTAGATACCTTAAACTTATTTATGTTGCCAAATAATCCCTTTCAATCAATTTCATTGCTACAGTGTACGCACTGCTGTACTCTTCTTCCTTCAACAGTTCTACTACAAATACCTGATTAAAAAAAAATTTATGTGAACATAAAATTCATGCTATTTTCTTTAACTAAACTAATCTGGACAGACATTAAAATGCAGACAAGTATCTACCCTAAGGCTTATTAATGCAAAAAAAATTAATGTATATGAGTGCATGTAATTTCCCAAAAATTTCTACTATAACTTCAGAAGTCAAAGCAGATCTTGGGAACCCTTCTCCATTGGCAATTGCCACCGATTTCCAAGGCATGAATTATATGGAATCAGAGTAATCACCCCAATGCCGGATAGCTCCTCTTCTAATAAGCCTTTCTACATCCAGAGTATGACAAGGCTTTAAATTAAAGTACTAGACATTACAGTAATCTTCAGCAGCAGTAATACTGGGGAGGAAAATCTCTGTGCTGTACAGTGTACTTATTAAATGTGATTCCTAATAATTTGATCAAAGCCTCTCTCAAGTAGTTGTGAAATAAGGAATAAAAGTATGCAACGCATATTTGTATACCTCTAGGCTGTAACACAAACCCCAAGGATAAGGCAGACGGCAAGACACTTAACATGTGTGCTGCCACTTTCAGCAGCTGCCTGCCAGTCCTGGGCATACATAGTGTCTCCAGCCAGGAAAGGACATGACATGCCAACGAACTGAGGTCACGGCAACCCGCTCTCCCCAGTCTGTGTTATTACCAGTGCCTGTTGCAGAGCCATAACAAGCAGGATAAAATAATAGATTTTAGGATTACTGGATGGGCTGGAGCTCTGCTTTGTGAATGTGAGGAGGTGGCTAGGGATAGGTAGCTGGCCTCCTATGGCAGGGAAGGAGACAGAGCACGGGATAGAGTAGAAGTGAAGGAAGACGAGCTAGAGGCTGCTACTTGTCTCCTACACATGGCAGTGTGGTGCCTAAATACCTCACATTTAGGAATCTCTGAACCAGACTGGAAAGCAAATCTCCCCTGCACTCATCTGTCATTTCCTCAGCGCTCCATTGTCAGGCAGAAGACAGACAAGCAGTTAGTTTTCTTGTCATGACAGAAGTCACCCAGATACACCACTTCTCTCACTACCTGCCCTTACAGTCAGCCTCTGTGCTTCCCCCATGCCTCCTACAAACCATGAGCAGTCTGCATCAGGCTGAACTGGAAACGATCCTGCGCTTGCTCTCAGCATCCTCACTCTCCATCTGTGTGTGTGGCATGGCTACATTAGTAAATCTCCTATTCACATTACGAAAGACAGAAGAACGGTACTAAGCCATGGAAATTTCTACCAACAGGAGTAGTTGCCACACTTTCTATGTACTAGTACAGCTTGCTATAAAATTAAAATGGAAATCTCCCATAAAGATGGGACCACAGAGATTCAGGATAAATTTCCTTCCTGCTGCCCAAACAGTACTACTTCTTAATATAAAGATTTGTTGAAAGACAGCTGGCTAATTTGTATCTTGAAGTGACACAAAGAAGAAGAGACAGGTAAGTCCTCTGGGCTAAAAAGCTGAACCCTCAGAAAGTGAAGCTTGTACAAGCTTGGAGGCATGCTTTTTTTTAATAGACCATTTGTAAATGGTAAGTTACTAAAAGCCTTTTGTGCTGAATGTTGAATTTAAGCTATCGTGCCTAGGACAGATGGCAGTCTTTTTTCAAGAAAGGCTTGTGACCGTGATAACTTGTCCAGCATCCTTCTCAAAACCTCTAGCTAGTTAGTCCTTGTTATTTGCCAACAGGTGCTGAAATTTTACCTACAGAAGGAGCCAGATAAAAACAAATTCTAATTAGCTGTCTGTACGTGACATTTTGCCACAGTTGTTGCTGCATCTGGACACAGGCTATTAGGATGCTCCTTTTGGTCAGAATGAAATTTAACATTTGTCCAGGGAGTTGCTTAACAAATAGTTTTATCTCAGGTTTTGGTTTTGAAACATAGCTAATGTTACAGGTTAGATATAAAAAACATTATGCAACTAAAAAAAAAAAAAAAAAACTTTTTTCTTAAATTCAGGTGTATTTTAAAACTACATAATACACCAGGAATAAAGTAGCAATATAGGATGAGGCATGCCAAAAAAGTAAAAAAAAACAAAAAAAAAACAAAAAAAAGATAAAGGTGCTTGATAAGGACTAACGTTGACTGAAATAGCCAACACAGCTTCAAAATACAGTAGCTCATGTAGCCTTCATTAAGCTGTTATTTTGGTTCTGTTATTTTTGGGTTTAGTTTTCATAAAAGCTACCTCTTTTAGTAGGTTAGAAAAATAAAAATTATGCTCACATTTGAAAGACCTAAATAAGACATGAAGCTGGAGAACTAGAAAAAGAATCCGTTTCTAAATAAAAATTTGACAACTTAGCCAGAGCAATTATAGGGAGGAAAGAAATACATAACTCACACCCAAATTCCAGTATGTTTTTTAAATTAAAAAGCCTTTTGAGGTATTCCAGTATGGGCTGAGAACCCTTCAGACGTGGAAGAACCCACCTGTTTGTGGATTGCAACATTAATAAGAACAGCAGGTCATAGGTTCAACTTCCTTCCAGCAATTTTCAAGGAACAGATCCCAGCAAAAACTTCCACTCTTGTATCAGAATATAGAGTGGACCATTTTTCCCACTTGCCCAAGGAGATTATATCCTAAGAGACTGAAAAAGGAATTGGTTCCAATTACAGTTGCTAGAAGTTGCAATACATTTTGAAATTAAAAGATAGTCCAGGGTAAAGGTGAATATTTCTGATACTTTCTGAAATTACTATCTCATGCATCATGCAGCAATTATTTCTCTAACATTCACAGCCACCTAAAACCACAGCTGCCCACAAAACAAGTGAAACAAATGAAAACTTTGATGCCTCAGACCCATGTAACTTATCAATATAAATTAAAACCTGTCCAAAATACTGAAATGTACAGTCATGTCTTCCAAACAATAAACAGTCACTCATTTTATTTAGAAACTCCAAGAGAAACACCTCTGTTTTGTAAACTTTTGGACTTTCCCTCTCCCAAAGCCTCAAGTTTCCCCCTCCAATCACATCATTTGCCTTGCAAATACCTCATATTGCCTCCTAGAGATTTAGAAAATAAAACAGGAGAAAAATGCCATAAAATTGGAAGACCTTTAAAAAAGTAACCCTTTCACTTTGGATCACAGTAAAATGTTGAACTGTGATTTGAAAGTACATACATATCAGTGTTTCCTTCTGATCAGCTGACCCTTGATGCTGTACTCAAAATTAAAGAATTGAGCTTATAAAAAAAAAAAAATGTTGAGGACCCAAAAATGTTTATCGATTTTCCCACATAATACCTAAAAAATCAGTTTTAATTAAATTAGGAGTTCCAAAGGAAAACTACTCCAGAAACCTCCCTCTGAAACAAGTATAGGAACCATTAGTGAATTCTTTCAGAGCTATCATTGCTCAGGCAGTGGTTAGTCTACATTGGGATTTCTTTTTTTCTCATGTTTTTTTGTCTATATGGGGTTTAAATCGGTCATAAAGAATTCATTATGCACTTTAGAGGAAAGGAAGTGAAACAATGAGCTGGATATGAAAGCCCTTATTAAGAACTGCACAGAGCGTGAGGGACAAAGTACAGTGACTAGAAGACTGCATGTAAAATACAATACTTAAATACCACAGATGTGGCTGACATTTTGTTTTCCAGAGTTCATTCCTATTCCCCTATTACAGAGGTGCCAATTACAACTGTTACACTGATAGTTCCTAGTGGCGCTTCCCGTGTGTATCCGTTACATTGGTTTTAAATAGATCACACAACATCAGGAGCCAGGTCTAACTAGATAACCCACAACTCCATCACAAGCTGGTTGCTAATGCGGCAAGGATGTAGTTTGGTGAACGTTTATATCAGGGATAACACTACAGTTTCTTTTCAGAGGAAATGCTTTCCTAAGCCTCTTTGTGACAGTAGATACAGTCAAACAGACTGAGAATCTGATCAGAATTAAGAATAACCCACAAAAAACTTAACCCACTTCAGTTCCCCGAGGAGGCAGAAAGCAATATGAAGAACTAATTATGCTGACACAATCGCAAAAAGAAATGACTGTCAAACTCTGATCAGGGTATCTTATTAGTGTCTTCAGAGATTTCCTCTGAAATTGTTCTCTCCTTCACTTAGTCTTTTATATTTAAAATTACTTAACTTACTGACCTGAGCCTGTCAGTGTTCCTCATATTTCAAATTGGATTTTAAACACAACCAAGAAACTCCCTTTTTTTTATTTTTAACCATCAAAAGCAACAAGCTCTAACAAAAGCTGTAGCATCTGAGCACACCAAATGAATTGTCCACTTAGACACTTGTTCACTATCTTTACCAGAAAGTCCTGAAGTACTAACGAGGAAGAAGGGAATACTGTAAAATACAGGACATTTGGTCATTTACTGTGCGGTTTCCACCAGTCTAGGCTAATCGCGAATAAGATGTAGTCCAGAGGCCATGCCTTAACAGGAAATTCAGGGCTATACAGGCCTCCTTAACGTTCACACAAGGGTGCAAAATGACAGCATCATTGCAAACTTCTGCTGAATTTCCTTACGATACTCACATGTATTAATCCAAAGATCTGGTGCACAGTAGAGCAATACTGGTTTCAGCAGATATAGAGGGAAACAGCTCCAGCACAGAGTAAATTGCTCTGTTTATTGAAGTAGCTTGTAATATCCACAAATGATGATGAATGTCAGGCAGTACTCACTCATGACTTAAGATATTATTTCAGTCTAGTTCTCCTGAACACTAATGCATTATAGAAATATTCAGTCAAGATTTATACTCAGCGTGTCAGAGTTGACAACACAGCAGATAACACTCTTCCATTAAACCTGCCACATCGAACCTGCACCCTGGTTGTACAAACAAACTTTCAGTAGTGCTGAAATGTTATAGTTGGGATTAGCCACAAGAAGCAAAGAAGCTTTCGGGACATATGTCCTGTCCCCGGATGTCAGAATGATTGACAGTGAAAAAGACCTCTAGACACGGTCCATGGCCTAAACTGGTCCAACACTCTTGCTCAAACAGGGTCATGTAGAGTAGGTGGCCCTGAACTATGTCCAGAAAGCTTTTTAACACCTCCCAAGGATGGAGACCATACTACCTCCTTGGGCAACCTGTGTCATTGCTCAGTAACAATCATAGTAAAAAAAATATTTCCTGATGTTCAGGAAGAACTTCATATATTTCATTAGTGCCCATTGCCTCTTGTCCTGTCACTGGGCACCACTGAAAAGACACCGATAAGATCCCCCAAGCCTTTTCTTCTCCCGGTTGAACAATCCCAGCTCTCTCACCCTTTCCTCAGGAAGAACCTCATATATTTCATTAGTGCCCATTGCCTCTTGTCCTGTCACTGGGCACCACTGAAAAGACACCGATAAGATCCCCCAAGCCTTTTCTTCTCCTGGTTGAACAATCCCAGCTCTCTCACCCTTTCCTCATAGGAGAGATGCTCCAGTCCCTTAATCATTTTAGTGGCCCTACACTGGACTCTTTCCAGCATGTACATACCTCTCTTGCAATAGGAAGACCAGACCTGGACGCAGTATTCCCAGTGTGACCTCACCAGTGCCAAGAATCACCTACCTCAATCTGCTGACAAGACTCCTCTTAATGCAGCCCAGGATACCAACATTGCTAACTCATGTTCAATTTGGTGTCTACCAGTACCCCCAGGGCAGTTTCGCCAAAGCTGTTTTCCAGTTTGTCAGCTCCCAGCCCATGATGATGCCTGGGATTGTTCATCCCCAGGTGAAGAAATTTTTACTTCTCCTCACTGAACTTCATGGGGTTCCTGCAAGCCCATTTTGCCAGGCCATTTCTCCAGCCCATTGAGGTCCATCTGGATGGCAGCAGAACCCTCTTGTGTATCAGCCACTGCTCACAGTTTTGTGTCATCAGTACACTTGCCAAGGGTATGGTCTGTCCCATCATCCAGATCATTAATGATGTTAAATCAGACCCAGTATTGACCCCCCAAGTACACTGTTTGTTGCTGGCCTTCCATTAGACTTTGCACCATGGATCACTCTCTGGGCCTGACCATTCTGTCAATTTTCAGTCCATCTCACTGTCTATTAATCCAGCCTATATGTCAACAGATTGTCCATGAGGATCTTATAGGAGACAATATCAAACACCTTACTGGAAGTTCACACAGACAGTATCAACTCCTCTCCCATCATCTGCCAGGCCAGACATTTAAATGTAGAAGTTTATCTAGTTGGTCAAGCATGACTTCCTCTTGGTGAAACCATGCTGAGAGGTCCTGATGATTTTCTTGAACTTAATGTGCCTAGAAATTGTTTCCAGGGTGAGCTGCTCCATCACCTTTCCAGGGATCGAGGTAAGGCTGACTGACCTGTAGTTCCCTAGCTCTTTCTTCTTGCCATTCTTGTGGTTTAGAGTTACATTTGATTTCAGCTATTCTTCAGGCACTTCTCCCAGACACCATGACTGATAAAAGATTATTGAGATTGACCTTGCAATGACATCAGCCAGCAATGCCAACACTCATGGGTGCATCCCATCGGTGCACATGTACTTAGGTATGTCCAGTTCGCTGCAGCATTCCCAGACCTGGAATGGAAGGATAGAAGCACTTTAGGAAGGACGGGCAGGGGAGATAAGGAGGCGATGTCACTCTCTACATCAATGACCAGCTGGAGTGCATGGAGCTCCACCTGGGGGTGGATGAGGAGCCAGCCAAGAGTTTATGGATCAAGATTAAAGGGAAGACAGGGACAGGGGACACTATAATGGGGAGTCTGCTACAGGCCACCTGATCACGAAGATAGTGGCCCTCTATACACAGATAGGAGCAGCCTCACATTCACAAGCCCTTATCCTCACAGGGAACTTCAACCACTCCCATATCTGTTGGAGGGACAACATGGCAGGGTACAAGCTATCCAGGAAGTTCCTGTAATACATTGATGATAACTTCCTTCTCTAAGTGATAGAGGACCCAATGAGGATAGGTGCTATGCTGGACCTTGTTCTCACCAGTAAAGAGGGCCTAGCAGGGAATGTGAAGCTCAAGGGCAGTCTTGGCTGCAGTGACCATGAAATGGGGGAGTTCAAGATCCTCAGGGCTGCGAGGAGCGTGCACAGCAAGCTCACTACCTTGGATTTCAGGAGCGCAAACTTTGGCCTCTTCAGGGACCTGCTTGGTCGAGTGCCATGGGACAAAGCCCTGGAGGGAAGAAGGGCCCAAGAAAGCTGGGTAGTATTCAAAGGTCACCTCCTCCAAGCTGAGGAATTATGCATCCCAGCAAATAGGAGGTCAAGCAAAATGCCTCCTGCATGGATGAACAAGGAGCTCCTGGACAAATTCAAACACAAAAAGGAAGCCTACAGAGGGTGGAAGCAAGGGCAGGTAGCCTGGGATGAGTACAGAACACACAGGGATCAGATTAAGAAAGCCAAAGCCCTGATAGAATTAAATCTGGCCAGGGACATCAAGGGCAACAAGAAAAACTTCTCTAAGTACATCAGTGGTAGAAGGAAGACTAGGAAAATTGTAGTCCCTCTCCAGAAGGAAACAGGAGAACTGATTACCCAAGATATGCAGAAGGCTGAGGTACTCAGCAATTTTTTTGTCTCAGTTTTCACCAGTAAGGGCTCTAGGCACACTACCCAAGTCACAGTAGGCAAAGGCAAGCACTAAGAGAATGAAGAACCACTCACTGTAGGAGAAGATCAGGTTTGAGACCATCTAAAGAACCTGAAGGTGCACAAATCCATGGGACCTGATGAGACGCATCCACGGGTCCTGAGGGATGAAGTTGCTAAGCCACTCTCCATCGTATTTGAGAAGTTGTGGCAGTCCAGTGAAGTTACCACTGACTGGAAAAGGGGAGATATAATCCCCATTTCGAAAAAGGGAAAAAAGGAAGACCCAGAGAACTTCAGGTCAATCAGTCACACTTCTGTACCTATTAAGACCATGGAAGAGGCTAAAGTCAGCTTCACTGAAGTCCAGAGTGTGAACTTGCTTTTTACTCTTCTCTCTTCCCTCTCAGGATCCCAAACTCCACCAACTCATAGTCACTGCAGGCAAGACTTCCTTCAGGCTTCACATCTCCTAATGAAGTCCTTGCTTGTTTGTATGAGGCACAGCAGAACACTTCTCCTAGGTGGCTCTTCCGTCATTTCCATCAGAAAGTTTTAATTTATTTTCTCCAGAAAACTTCTGGATTGCTTATGCTCTGATATCTTGTCCATCCAGCAGAAGCTGGGGTGTCTAAAGTTCTCCACAAGGACCAGGGCCTGCTAATGTGAAGCTACTTCTAGCTGTCTGTGGAAGGCCTCATCCACTTGTTTCTCCTGATCAGGTGTCCTATAGCAGACATCCACTACAGTGTTACCCATACTAGTCTACTTGCTAATCCTTACACAACCTAACCTTACCCAATCCTTACCTTACCTTACCCAAACTCTGTTGGCTCCTCATCCGTCCCCAGGGACATTTTTATGCATTCCACTTATTGTCTCACATAAGGCACAGCTCCCTATCTTCATTTTTAGGCTCCCCTGTTCAAGAAAGACAGGGAACCACTGGAGAGAGTCCAGCAAAGGGCTACAAGGATGATGAGGGGACTGGAGCATCTCTTGTATGAGGAAAGGCTGAGAGACCTGGCTCCATTTACTCTAGAGAAGAGAAGACCGAGAGGGAATCTCATCAATGCTTATAAATATCTAAAGGGTGGATGGCAAAAGAGTGGAGCCAGACTCTTTTCAATGGTGCCCAGTGACAGGACAAGGGACAATGGGCACAAACTAGAACACAGGAAGTTCCTTCTCAATATGAGGAAAAACCTCTTTACTGTGAGGGTGACAGAGCACTGGAACAAGTTGCCCAGAGAGGTTATGGAGTCTCCTTCTCTGGAGATATTCAAAACTCACCTGGATGCAATCCTGTGCAACCTGCTGTAGATGATCCTGCTTTATCACAGGGGTTGGACTAGATGATTTCCAGAGGTCTCATCCAACCCCTACCATTCTGTCTGATTCCATTGTTCTGTGATTTTTCCAGTCTTTTCTTCCTAAAGAGCCTGAATCCTTCCATTGCAGCACTCCAGTCACACAAGATATCTCATGACATCCCCATGATCCCAACAAGATCACAGCCCTGAAACTGCACACAGATCTCTAATTCCTTGGGTTTATTTCCCATGATGTGTGCATTAGTGTGCAGGCACTTCAAAGACGCACACGAGCATGTGATTTCCTAGAAACAGTCTGGGAGGTTTCATCACAGTGGTGTCTTGTAGGCACTCCCTTACACAAAATGCTTGAGCCCTGTCTTGTGGGTTTTGTTCCCTTTCACTCACGTCACTCCAGTCCATTGTATGTCAGTGTTGCCCATCACTTGCCCACAGAGCTGCTGGTAACTCTCTCCCTCTCCCGTCTTTTCCAGTTTAAAGCTCTTCTTACCAGGTCAACCAACCTGCTGGCAAAGATATGTTTGCCCCACTTAGGTGGATCCCTTCTCTCCCAAGTGGACTTTGATCCTCAAACAGGGTCCCATGGTCACAGAAACCAAACCTAGTTGGCAATGCCCAGCTCTGCAACCAATTGTTAACATGTAGTCAAACGTTTTCCCTCATCAGCAGGATTGAGAGGAACATCACTTGGGTCCCATATCCCTGACTATCACCCCCAGAACTCTATAGTTATTTTTGACACTCTTGAGGTTTCCCTGGTAGTATCACTCATGCCCACATGGGAGAAGAGCTGGGGGTAATAGAGTGGGACAAGCTTTAGCAGTCTCTCCACGGCATCCCAGATCCACGCCTCCCAGGAAGCAGCAAAATTCTTTGGACAACAGGTCAGGTTGGCAGGTGAGTGCCTTAATCCCCTGCAGCAGAGAGCTGCCCACCGCTATCACTTGCCACTTCCTCCTCTGTGGTTCAGAGTTAGTCATACCGGTTGCTTCACTTGAAAGCACACCTGTCTCCTCCACAGCTTTGAGGGCAGCAAACCTGTCCCACCGCTGCAAGGCTTCAGGAGGAGCATGAGACTTTCTGATAGTTTGTGATGTGCCCTGGCATGACATATGCAACAGGTTTTTAACAAACCAAGGAATGGTTGAGTAGCAGAGTATTAATTTGGTATCATACCTCGAGCATTAAGTGACAGGCAGGAGAGAAAATAAACTAATCCCTTCAGCAGGGACACAGTACTTCTCTGTTAAGAACGTCTAACCAGCATACCGACACCTGTTATACACATAGCATGTGCCAAATGCTAACTACTGCGTCTGATTCAGGGACAACCCAGTTTAGCAGCTGATTGTCAGTACCAGGTAGCCAAAAAGCTATTGAAAATTACATACCAATTTTTTTTAATTTATAGGAGAAATTTCTAACATGAGCTTCTGATTTTTAATTGTTAGAAAAATAAAAGAGTGAAAGAAAGAGTAGGAAAGGAAAAGTCAGGTAAAACGGAGTCCTGCAGTCTTTCCCCATTTACCTTGAGCGTGAACGCTCCAGGTATAATACAGTATAGCTTTACATTAGTACAAAGTAAGAGGACAGGGAACTACGGGACATTTGGGCAGAAGCTTTTCTATAGCAAGAGCTTCCAAATATGCAAAACCTATTTCTAACATTTTTTAAAAAAAAGATAATACCCTAATCATTTTCAGCCATATCTCAGTATTGTCAGCAGTCAATTTACTGCAGCTAAACACTATTGCTTTCTTTGAATCCTCATTCCTGAAATCACATGCTACCTTAAAATGTCAGCATATGCTTTGATGTACAGATCCCATAGCTATAGAGAAAGGAATTCTGGTGATATGGACCTTTTTAAAATTTAAAAACAAACCAAATGTAAATCTCATTTTTAAAAAAACTGAAAAGCTCAATCCCCTTTAGCTACTTGGTCATATCAAATGTTGTCATTCGTGGTTCCTGCAGCTGCCAACATCTGGCCACTGAACTCCCCTCCCTTGAATGCACTCAGAGCAGAGAGAGTCCTGCTCTACCTCCCTGGGGCCAAGGCAGCACCATCACCAACTTAAGATCAACTTATTTTCAAATATTTATCTAGACAGAAAGTTATGCAGATACCACAAGTGACATATCACTGCAGTTTTTAAACCAGCAAACACAGAACAAGAATGAAACATTGAATAACTATTCATAAACATGTAGGAAGTCTGCAAGAAATACATTCGAGTGTTCCCCTGTGCAAAACACTGCAACTAGTGCACACACAAAAAATCTGACACATCCCAGGCACAGACAGCAACTTCACTAGCTCAGAGGAGCACCACATGTATTTATCAGCTTAAGGCCCTACAGTATAACACTTTTTTTTCCCCTAAACATATCATTTGATGTCATTACATAGTACACAGGACCAAAGGCTGACTCAGCCTCAACTCATCCGGACCTGTGTAACGAACGAAAAAGGAAATGTTATGTTGTATATATGTAAATCTGGATTCAAACATTGCTCTTCTATAGCTTAAAACTGATTTTTAGTTCTCTAGCTGATATTTTTCATTACAGATCTATTCACCACATTTTGACAGCTAATTTAATTACTTTATAAATGTCACTGTTGATTTTAGGAGAAGGCTGCAAGCATCAGTGGAAAATAGAAGCTCTGAATATAACAGAGGCAATATGTTTAAAATGTAATTGCTTTTTACATATAAAATGTATCTTCACTAAGATTTTGCTGAAACTCAAGTATTTATGTTGCAGTTGCCAACAAAAAAACGAGAAAGTTCCAGGGAGGGGTAAGAGCTAGTAATGATTCTTTCATAAGAATGCCAGTTGGCATGTAAAGAAAACACCTTGCAGATCCCCTATTCACACTAAGCCGCACCCGTAGCTGATAATGAACCAGTGAAGTGAACTGAAGAAGAGAGCAAGCTGTAGGATGGAATATAGTCACAGCTAAAATCAGTCCAAATAGCAGATTCAGTTACTGAAAAGAAAGGAGACTCTTCCTGAACTGCTCAACGTGCCAAAGGGATACCAGACAGGTACATGACCAGAGTTATGTTTGAGGTACGTTCTTCTGTTTATTGCAATTAGTTCAAATGATGCCTCAAAATCAGAAAAGAAAAAAGAAAAACAAACCAACAAAAAAAAAAACAAAACCAACCAACCACTATTTTCCAATCTCCTCCCATCCTCTATGAAGCAGAAGCAGAATTTTATTGTACGGAATTCCTCCACAGACCAGGACCTAGCAGCTACTGCAATCAAGTCACATCATCATGAAAAGAGCATTCCCTGTTTATCATTTTGCTCAGTGCTTCCTTCGCAGAAAATAAACACAATAAAACAGTTCTGATGGCGTGTAAATGTTTGGGGAGGGGGGGGGCGGAGATATTGTCCAGTGTTAATTGTAAATTTTAAACCTATATCTGATGCAAGACTATGTTATTCCTAGGTAATCATTAATTAATTTTTAGGTTATTTGCTTTCCTTATAAATGTATGTTGCTAGCCTATACTTTGCTATCCTTAAAAACAAGGCCAAAACAATTTAAAACAAGGAAAAGGAACACAATGAAAAGTAATTATCTGATTTACTTATGCACATTGAGACAGCAAGTATTTTATAACACATATTTCAATTGCTCTCAGTCTTGCAGCTTTAGAATAGCGGCTACTTGCAAAGCAGAAGGAAAGTGCTGAGTTTTAGGAAGTGCACTATTTGGCAGCTAGTCACAGCCAATAAAAATGTCATACACAAGACATGCATGTTGATTTTGCAGCTCAGAGGAAAAGCCACATTGCTTTCCTGTAGGTATCTAAGCATCTGACATCAGAAGCCTGAAAATAGCATAAATTGCCTTTGGTACACACAATTCCTTTCAGTCACAAGATTATTCACTTTCAAAAACTGAAAAAGAAAGTATATGACATGCCAACAACAGAATTCTCTTCTCTGAAAGTGTTGGTTTTTACTGAAAGATAATTGCTTAAAACAAAATTACTAGTAAACCAAGGTAAATATTAAAAATTGGACAAAATTCAAAATAAGGTGTCTTTTGACACGCAGATTTTGTACTGCAATGGATGACACTAATAAAATTATATTTAAGAGCATGTGATAAGCATCTTCTCACAGTACAGGACATAGTAGAACTCAAATGCAGTTATTTCAAATTGGGACTTTCAGTTATAGCCGACATGACCCACTGGACTTGTTAGGTGTAATGGAGTCAAGTGTACATGCACACCATCTTCCCTTTAAACAGAAGTACCTGACAAGTTCTGTGACAAAAATAATCCTTTCTTTCTGCGGATAAGATTTTAGGAAGTAATGACCTACAAGAACTAGAGGAATATAAGCTTTTAGCCCTGCAGGGGCAAGGAAGTACTTGGGGATACCGGTGAATGAAAAATTGGACGTGAGCTAGCAATGTGCATTTGCAGCCCAGAAAGCCAACTGTACCTTGGGTACATCAAAGGGACCATGACCAGCAGGTTGAGGGAAGAGATTTTCCCCCTTTACTCTGCTCTCAGGAGACCCCACCAGCAGTACTGTATTCAACTCTGGGGATCCCTGTACAAGGAGAACACTGTTACAGCAACGTTTTTAAGGAAAATGTTAACCTGGACTTAAAGATTGCAAGTGACTGAGAATTTATCAGTGTTTTATGAGCTGTCTCATGGTTACTTTTACTGAAAAACAGGACTTTTTTTCTATTTCAAATCTGTGAATTCAAGTTTTAATCTTCTGCCTTATATTTGGCTGCTGCAGTAAAAAAAAACTGTTTCTAGACTGTTTGAATTAAAATCAATGATTTTAAACACTGACAAGCAAATGGACTTGTTCACTGTTCAATGAACTTAAAAATGCATGTTTTCCCTTTATGCAATTGGTTTTCTTCTGAATGTTCCCCAATTTATCTGCATCACTCATTTGTGAACAGCAGAAATCTTTCAAGTAAGATTAGCAGCAATCTATTCAGCAAGTACTAATACAGCTTCTATATTCAAGTACCTTCTGTCCAACAATTCTGACACTAGAATTTGCACTGGAAACTTTAGTTCAGTTAATTACATTAGAAGTCCCATAATGGGTATCTCCATTCTAATCACGCATTGTGATTTCCATTCCTATGATTTTCAGAGGATCATATTAGACTACAACAGAACTCTAGAAACAGAATTTCAAGCAATGCCAAATCAGATGTCTTACAGAGAGTTTATTACATCGATATTAATATATCAACCAAATTTATGATTTCATTAGAAGAAAGTTTGGTAGGGTAGTTTCAGACAGCCTGATTGCTGTAAGCCCGCTTTGATTGCCACTATTTTATCGTATTTCAATATCTTTGTAATAAAAATTAAAAAAAAAATCATATTTTCCATTATTCTGTTTCAAATAAATGTCAAGCTTTCTTGGAATTTTTTTTAAAACTTTATTTATTCCAAGACTTGCTTAAAATCAGCATTAACACTGAGAAACCAACTTGAGATGGTTTCATTTTGGACAGTAATGTAACTGCAGCAGTTTGTGACTGGAATAGATAACACACCTACTATTTACAAATTCTCTTCTTTCAAAAAAACTAATGCTAAAACATTAAAAAAAAGAAATAAAGCATCAAAAGCAGTATTCTAATATGGAAGTCTTGAAGGTCACATCCATTGTTGCTTTGCTTTTTAAACATGACTGACAAGCAGCACAAAACTGGACATAGAGGATCTATAATAAAAAAGTAAGATGTAACTATCATATCTCCTAACTGCACTCATAAGTTTAGGACTATATAAATTCCCTACTTTGAGTTTAAGTTCAGTTTAAATTCTCAAAGTCTCAAGTCTTTTTAGATTAAAAAGTACTGATTTATTAAACAAAAATTATATGTAAAACTAGTTTTCTGAAACTCTAGAGTATATACACTTATATAATTATATATAAACAGATTATTAAATAGCAAGCAATGTAAGTTTTTATCCAGCAAACTCATTCTTACACAACTTGGAAAATTCCAATAAACGTCCACAAAATCCTGTAATCAGAAACCATTAGTAAAAGACTTTTATCATCATTTTGCTGATAGTATTTGTTCACGCTGCTTAGTCCTTAAAATCTTATTTAATACATTGCTATAAGAGTGCTTAGCACAGAAGTTTCAGTGATGTCGGTACTTGATTTTGCAAACAGGTAAAAACTTATAATACGCTTGAAAAAAGCAGCAGAATTGCTATAGTTTCTAAATATAAAGTTCTTAAAACTTATCTAAACTGAAAATCCCAAGGAGGACAATTTTCTTGCAGAACAGAAAGTAAATGCAAACAGCTATGTATGTGTATGCATTTTAAATACCACAAAGAACTAAAGATGTTATTTGGTCTTAAGAATACAGCAGATCACATTTATTTTCTAAATTAATCCTTCCCCTCTTATAAAATCAAATCTCTTTTTAAGATGATGATTCCACTCTTTCAACTACAATGTACATCTTCATCCTGAGGGCATCTATGCCTATGTATACTTTATTACAATGAATATTTACTTTCAGCAGGTCTATATGTAAATTAGTGGCTGTTTCTGTGGACTTAAAAATAAATATGATGATTTAAAAGGTGAAACACCATCTTATGGAGAATACTACTTTTTGTTTTATCTGTAGTTGCTGGGAGTAACAAAAAAATTCATGATCAGTTTGAAGTGCTTCTGTCTATCTATGGTTTCCAATGTTTTCTACTCAGGTGGATAAAAATAGAGTTATTCTGATATTCATTAGTGATTTGGAGATTTTTGATCTTCAAAGCTGAAGACTAAATAATACTTTCGTAGTGTAGGAAGGAGCAGAATCTGAAAAGAGAAAAAAGAAATAAATGTCAGACTTCAGCTATGTAATCCAGCACAAATAAATGGAGCTCTTACCTAGAAACAGCTTGGTTTGGTTTTATTTCAAAAGTACTCTACAAGTGATCTCTGTGCTGTCTTTCAGGAATTCTGCTGGCTCGTATTATACGGAAGCTATTCCTTCTCCCACCTGCTTTTCAAAAGTAGGTATTGGCATAATCTATAGCACAAGTGTTCAGAAGCAGGAAATCAAAGAGTAATTAATGATCCAACCTCATCATAAAAAGCATGGAGATAAGTTTTGTCTAGGAAGGTAGAAAAGTGTATCCCTGAGCTTCTTTGCCCCACAGGAGTGTAAAGCTGGACTGTGTTTGACAGGACCAAATGCAGGTTTCAGGCAGCTTGGCAGTCATTATCTTAGACTCCACATTTCACAAGTATGCAAATACACTCCACCACTACATATTTCATGAGTATGCCTAAAACCAAATTATGAGCTGAGTTTTTCCTCCATTCCTTTTCTCCATTTTAACTACTGTTGCTACCGTTATCGGCATCTGGCACTTTTACAGCAGACATCCTGTGGCTTTTCATTACATTTCTCTTTTAGCAGGTCTTGTAGGACCATTACAGAGATCACTTACATGAAATGCAAGGGATGAAAAGGTACCATAAAATTCATTCCACAAAAACTCATTTATACACACGAACTCTCAAAGAGATTTAAATAGAGCCTATGGGGTATTTTGGCTCACAGGAAATCTTCCCTGTGTTTCCTAATACATTTTACTAAATAAGACTCAAGGGACAGTTACTTAATTACAGGAAATATAAGACAGAATAGAAAAATAAAGTAATATGTAAACTTTCAGGTCCTGTACAAGAACACATAATAATTTTACAGTGGTTAAACAATTAACACATTGATACAGATAAACTGTTAAAGAATGTTCTATTAATGCAGAGTGCATTTGGTATATATATTTTGTTTCCTTTTGAGGAGGAGAAGCACTTCTGCAGGAATTAAAAATCAATAATGTTAATCCCGGGAGAGGTAAGTATATCTGGAGAACAATGATAATCATTGCATATATTATTATTGAATTGAGGTTAATTACTGTATAAATGCACCATTAATTTAGTACACATTTGTTCAATATCAAATGTTTTAGTTAGGGCCCAAACTTTTAGCAAAACATATTCGACTTTTAGTCTTATTTAATATCATGACAGAAAATTGCAGTTTAAGGATATACTGCTTGCACTCTTAAAAATTAATGTTCCCAATGTATGCCTGCATATATATCCAAAATAGCAGGAAGTTTGCTGCAAGTTAACACATACCCCTTTCCTTTAGATCTTCAATGTATGCTTTCATAAATTCTTTCTCAAATTGCTCCCGTTCTCGTTCACTTTCTACAATTTCTTCAGTGTCTTCACATACAATTGTTTCAACTGGACTGTCCTTGAGACTTACGAATCTAGAGAGAAATTAACACAAGAATGTATACAACAAGCTTCCAAATATCACTGTACAATATGAATCACGTTTTAGAAGTTGCTACTACAGCCAGAAGGGAAAATGTAGACAACCTTTGCTCAATTTTTGCATTATGGCATTGTTAGGATCCATCTATTATTAGATATAGAGATTTCAAGTTGTATCTTCTCTAAACTCCACTTTCCATATAAAAATAATCAGATTTATCCCTTTATTTTCATCTATCTACATAAATCGTTCTTTGCAATAACAGATATATTTCTTTATTATGGAACTTCTGACAGACTATACTGTAATTTCACATCTGTTAATGAGCAGTAGTTCATATTGCTCAACATCGTCTAGCGATCCGGAATTTTGCCAGTATCACTCAGCTGACAATATGTATCTCTATTTTTTGGTTGTTGCTATGTTGCTTCTCTTTTACAACATATGACTGGCTATGTATCATGTCATATTTGCAAATTTCCTAAAGCTACACATTGCAGGTGAAAAGCTAGATGGTTACATAAGTAAGTTACATAATATGCAAACTAAACATTCCGAAAATCTCTGATGATATTACAACTCCAAGAAGGGGGAAAAAAAAATCAATAAAACTGTTACTTTCAAAAGAAAGAATGTTCCAACAAATCATGTGGCTTTTTAAAATCTCATGAATTTCTGAGTCTGTGGTCGATTGATCTTGGCTGAGCAGGTGCTCACCAAGCACCTCTCCCTTGTAAAAACTGAACATAAAGAGATTAAAAACACTGATGTCCGCTTATCTCTGAAGCAAACCTTGTGGATGGAGAACCACAAGGTCATCATGAGAAGCAGCCAAAGGATGGAGCCTTGCAGCAGCAGGATGGTTCTGTCTTGGCTACAGAGTGGAGAATAAGCAGAAAACTGGTTTCAACACAGAATCTCGAAGGCCTTGATGCCTAGAGTGAGATCTTTTTCTCAATTATCCATGAAATTAACACTAAAATTAACACCCCTAAATATGATACTAAAATAAAAGAAGTACACACTAAATATATACAGCTATAGTACTTGACTCTCCACACAAATTGTGTTAAACGTCACCCCAGGGAGGGGAACAGCTAAGGTTAGGGTATAAAGGATATTGAGGAAAATACCCCAGGGAAAGAGAAGACATTGAAGACCTGGAAGAGGCAGTCGATGGACTGTGCTCCTTGTCCTCCACCCAAGACAGGGACTCCTTGGTAAGCATTGTGTCTTCACCTTTTGGTGAAGAGTACCAGGATAGCATTTTGCTTGCACTATCACCATATATTAGTGCTACTGCAGTAACTGTATTTATCAACAGCAATTCTAAACTTTTCATATCTGTTGCCTTAATGAATTATCTGTCTTTTTCAGCTTTGCAAAACTGCCTCACTGAAAGTCCTTTAGGGGGCTCTGACAGGCAAGTGTTGACTCTGGTAAGTGGCTCCACATGCAGTTCTTTAGACATAAATTGTTGACCAAATCTGGGATTAAGACTGAACCTAGCTACACTTAGACTCCTCTCTGAGAAGGAGTTTAGAAAGCAAGAGGGTCCTTTCTGAACTTTGTGATTCAGTGGAAGGGCCTCCCTCAGTCACACATCAGACTCATAGCCTTTTATGCAATACTCACTCTCGGTAGGACAGAGGGAGAATATAAAATGAAAATTCATAAGTTGAGATACAGACAGCTTACTAAAGAAAAAAAAACCATGTGTGGAAGCAAAGCAAAAAAATTATATATTCTCTGCTTCTCATCAACTGGCAATGTCCAGCCACTTTCTGGGAAGCAGGGATTCAGTACTTGTAGCGGTTGCTTTGGAGGACAAACACCTTAGTAAGAAATCAGCCACCTCCCTTCTCCTTTCTCTTAGCTTTTATTGTTGAGCATGAGGTCATATGATATGGAATATCCCCCTGGTCAGTTTGAGCCAGCTGTCCCAGCTATGTTCCCTCCCAACCTCTTGCTCCTCCTCAGCTTACTGAGCTTTCTGGAGGAGAGTTGGAGAGATGTGGGAGCACTCATCAACAGTGGACAAAAAATCTTGGTGTGTTATCAACACCATTCTAGCTACAAATACATAAGCCCAGCACTATAGGGGATGCTACAGGGCAAGTTAACGCCATCCCTGCCAGACCCAGTATAGAGCATCAAGTGTTTTCATAATCAAAGTTCTGAACATCACCTGCAGAAATGCAAGATCATCACAACTGCAGACTAAAAGGCCTTTTACTCTTATCCTGCAAGCAGCAACAAGGTGTTTTCACAACAAAGAGTACATGAACTACTAAACTCATGTGACTCTACTTAGCCTTTTAACTAGCAATGTCTCCCACTCCTAGCAGCATACTTTTGACAACACTGAGCTTATCAACAGCTAACTGCCAGACTACTGGTCCCACTCTGGGGTATGGCTTTGTGACTCCAGAGCTAGAGCTACTATGAGTCTACACAGAAATAGCAGTTTAGGCATGTAGATGCACTATGTGGGGAACTGGCAGATGAAAATCAGAAGCTGTGACTCCTCTGCAATTTCTACTGTCTAGTGCCTCCTTAAGGGGTCTGATATAAATTGGGTCAGAATTTGGACACGAGTTATGGTAGAAACTGGTGCTTGTGGAAGTATTTCTACAAGGTGCATCTACCTTGTCTTCTTAAGAACATATTCCTTCCTTTCTCACTTTTACTTACTTCAAACCTGTTGTTGACTCACAAACAGCTGTGGGTATCTCAACCAGGTCATCACCGCTGACAACTAGCAAACTGAGCTTTGGCATATTGACCAGAGCTCGTGGAAGATAAGTCAACTTGTTTTTCTGTAGGAGAAGCGTCTGCAGTTGATCTAACCTGTAAAATATAAAAGATAAGACAACTTAAAATATTTATTTCAGACAGGACCATCATCCAAAATAGCAATACAGACTTAATCTTGTGTGAAAGAAGAATAATTACATGCACCATCTTTGGCTTCTCAAAAATTACTCATACCACACTTGCACAAATTGTCATCAACTTTAATGGAAATTTCCAGTAATGGTTCAATATTATAGATACTCATAGCATACCTCTGACAAGCACTCAGAAACATGTCCAAGATAAAAGGTTATAAAAATTACTGTGCTTTCATACAGAAGATGTTGACAGAATCTGATATAAAGCCTCACCATGTTTATCCTGACATGAATGAAAAATATGGGTGACTACCTGACACCTTTGCTGGTTTCTATGAAGTAGATATGTCTGAGCTAGGCAGTATATTCCCATCTATTGTTTTCACTAGTAATTAGTACTGTGGGGAGCAAGAGAAAGACCAGCTCCTGGTCACATGGCTTTTGCAAGTTGTCCCACTGAAATCAATTTAATGACAATGTTTTGTGGAGGAAGGTGTTCTTTTGCTTTATTTTCCCTGGCTTTTCCTAATGCAACAGTAATTTGTGACTGAGATTTGATTCCTTGGTGTAGATAGAAAACAAAAAGTGCAACAAACTGATGAGACAAGTTTGTCTCATTTGAGCAGAAGGGTCCATACCGAAAACACTGTTGCAGGCTGTTGCTTATCACACCCATAGGGTTTGTTTGAATCTAGGGAAAGTTATTAAGTAAGGCTTCAGTTTACTGTCAACTCATCTTTTTTAATCACAGAATTCCTCGTAGTTCGTTAAGGTTCTTTGCCACTCCAGGCGCTGAAATCATGAGTCTGAATAACAGTATCACTTTACTGGTGGAGAGAGGAGGGATTTCCTGACATTTTCTAGTCTTCAGGCTGCACATGAGCCCAAGAGCTCTCAAAATTCAAAACCCAAGATCAAACAGAGAAAACCTTATTTTGTGGAGTCTAATCAGGATATTTTAGTATCATGACTGACAACATAGTATGAAATGGAGAAAATTAAATGTAGTAAAGAAATATTTTGGAGACAGAGAAATATATATATAGGTTACAGGGAAAAATTGACCCTTAAGTTGGGTGGATATCCTTCCATAAAATAAAAATATCCTCTTAGAAGCTCTTTGAAGTTCATCAAATCTCTGCTCAGATCCCCTGGGGAAAAAAAAAAATGGTAGGTTTATGCTGTTGTGGCTAGAGCATGTGAATTACTAATACAAATTAAGACTTCAACCTTTGCTGTCAGAGAACTCCATGATTACACATGTCCCAGAAAAGCCTTTTTCCCAGCCACAAAAGTCTTGTAAAAAGTTAAGGTTGAATGAGTTTTCTGTGAAGTTTCTTCTGCCTCAGGGATCTCTATTCCCAGATCAATAAACAATCTTTCTTTTTTTCTTTTTTTTTTAATAAACTGTAGTTAACATTTGTTTTGCCTTACTTCTGGCTAAGTAGTTTTGTAAACCAAGTTACAAGAGGACTCCAGAGCGAACAGATAGGCTTAGGAGGAAGAGAAGTGCTTTCTCAGACTAGTAAGTCCCATCAAAGGAATCAACATAATTTTTTTTTTTCATATTAATTCTAGTGGATCTCTAAATTGAGAAGGCATGTATATGTGTACACAGGCATATGTACTTCAGAGTGGGAGGGAAAGGTTATCAATGTTTTGGGGTTTTTTAATCTTATCAATATTTTTCTGTTTTATTGCCAAAGTTTATCAGGTTCTCTCTGTAACTTAAACATGCTTTAGTTCATCTTTTCCTCCACCTCATTTACCCTCCAGAGAGATGCTATTGCCAACTCAATATGGTGGGTCTCTTTTGATGTAACTGGGGCAGAGTATGCCCCATGAACTTCAAAAATAACAATGTTTGGATAGAATGACAAATTATCAGGAATGCAGCAGAAATTTAATTAGTTAACTGAACAGTAGAGTCACTGACTGTGCAATCTGCCATCAATGAGCTAAAAAATGTAGTTTCTGTTCTCCCAACATAGTCCATCAATAATAACGGTAAAGCTTACATGTAAAACTATCTGATGCATTTCCAAATGTGATTTTTTTCATGTGATTTTTCATTAACGATATCCCTTGGAAGCTTGTTACTTTCTAGATTTGCTTTATAGTTCACAATCCTGTCAATGAATAAAAAATAAGCTACCTGTCTATATCTTCTGGGAGGTCTTTCAGGCTGTTGCTGCTAATGTCCAACCACTGCAAATTAGACATCCGGAGCACACAAATTGGAATAGAATGGAACTTGTTTGCTGACACATCCACAACGGTGACTTGTTTCAGGTTACTTAGCTAAAAAGAAGTGGTGCTTCATTTTAGTTACATTTTGCACATACAAGAAGACATTTTATTCATCAAACATTCTTATTCCTCTCAAAGCACTTAGAAAAATAAGAATCACATTTTTTTTACTCAACTTTTTGCCAGCCATATCTCTTAGTCATCATTTTATAGGAAAAAGGATTTCAGAAATAACTACCTCCCAAAGTGTTCATCGCTTTTCTAACACTGTCATGATACTGAATTAAATTTTCATTCAAAAAAAAAAAAAAAAGAACCCAAACCGTAGTTTCAGAAAACACCAAGATTGGAACCAGACAATTACTTGGTTCCTTCCTAGGTTACATATGAACTAAGCTTTGAAGTGACAAAACACGGTTTTGATAATTAATAAATGCCAGATTACCATTCTCAAAATCAGAGATTTTATAACTCACATCAAAAATACATAGATTTCCTTTGCTATAACTCTGTTATGCACTGAGTGTGTATTGCTAGGAGACCCTTAGAGAATGAAAATGCCAATTTAAACTAACAGAAAACTTGGTCCAATATTTTTCAAAGATCTCTAAAAATACATCTTCAAGTGTGCAAACTAAATATATAATAAGGTCCACTACAGCTTTTTATTTGAATAGTTTCCAAAGGAATTACATTTTTAAGTAATAAACTTCTAGCACAATGAAGGTTAACTACAAATGTAAAATACACCTGTTAAAGAAACAAATGTGTTAAATAAAGCTCTCTGTGTACTGAATCAATTATTCACACTACTACTGTTCATAAAACCATGCAGCTAGCTAAAGTGAATGTCAAAGGAATATAAATGTTAACCAAAAAAAGGTACTTTAGAATGGAAATTATGTCTCTGAGCTTCTAGTCTTTTGTCACCATCACAATCTAGCTCTATAGATCCTGACACAGAAGAGAAAGTAGCAAAAAAATTTCATTGGTCTTTTTCTTGAAGGTTTCTTAGAATGTAGAAAATAATAGGAACCAAAAACCTCAAACCAAACATATTTTTCACTTCCAAAGTGAGCAAACTGCAAGCACAGAATAAATTATGAAAAAAATTAGAAATTTATAACATACATTCTGAATCCTTGAGAAGATTTTAGTAGTAGTAGTAGTAGTAGTGTTTGTTAACAATCAAGTCCTGTTTTGCTATATTTTACAACCAAACTTCTTCTAACTGCAATACTGCCAGATTTTCATCTTAATTTGACCCTTGCCATTTAAAAAATACTCACATTCACAGTTTGGTGCTGTGCCAGAGCCATTTTGGTTTGGAATTTCTTGGTGATGTCTTTTTTTATTTGTGGGGTGTGGTCTTTAAGGGATTTGTAGGGGAAAGGGGTGTTTTGCTCTTTCTAGATATAGCCTCATATTGCTGCCAGACCTTAAAATTTGGGGAAATATTTTCAGGAAGATTTACTGAAGCTACCATATTAGAAAATACTAAACAATTAAGTTTACCGTTCAAGAACATAATAGACTTCAGATTTTCTCAAGTCAACGATAGAATTGTAAAATCTGCCCACCACTGCATTAAAATACCCTTGGTAAAACATTACCATGAAAATGTCTCTCTCACTCCTGACTCAGAACAGGCAAGCACACATTTTATTCTGGTGCTTCTCACTTCCAAACCATTTTGTCATTTTGAGGACTGCTACTAGCAATGAACACTCACTCCTAAATTGTAAATTTTCCAGATACTGAATCTTTTTTCCAATAAAACAGAACCTCCTGGTGAACAAGGAAAGCAAAGTGACTTTTCTAGACCGTAGCCATGACAGAATACAGAAAATAATTAGCACTATCTTTATGCTGTATTTACTTTGTGGTTTCAACTTATTATCATGACTACAAATCCCAAGCAAATATTTCAAGTTTCTCTGCACTCAGAACAATTTGCTATAACTGCTGATACATTTCTCTCAACAAACTCTTCCCCAAAGGAATTTAGCAGGCACAGAATTAAAACAAAGTCCCACAGGCTTAAATACCTCCCACAATGCTCTCAAACCATCCCCAGAGAGAAAAGCCACAGTCTCTAAACACTAAGTGGCAAGATTATTTAAAAATAAATTGACATCACTGTTCACTCAAGTTCCTAAACACTTTGCTTGCACATGCAGTCACCTGTCATGCTGAAAAATCTTGGTTACATTAACAGCAGGTAGCAAAATGATAGTTCTTCAACAGCAATAACTAGTTTTATATGTTTTCCTGAAAGTGCTTTATTGCATTAAATATTAAAAGTAACAGTAATATAGCCGGTATTATTTTTTTTAATAAACAGAGCTGTTTCTGCCATTTTTCATATAGTATTGAAAATAGATTGTTTTAATACTTGATTAGATGAAAACCTATATTTTTCAGGAGTTTGTACACCCATAAAAGTGTACCAACAAAATATAAGGCCATGGATTCTCTTGATATAAAGTTTAGTTCAGTATGCCACAGAATATACGGAGCCATGATTATATTGTGTAAGCTGCAAGCCCTCAGTACTTGTTCTTTTAGGGTAATATTTAACAAAACCTGTCCATTTTCTATAGTATGTTGAAACCTAATGGAATTTTTATTTAATCTGTCTCTAGAATGTTACCTGCAAACACCTATGATATATGATGCATTGGAAATTATGGCAGCTTTGTATTATATTTTCTAAAGAAAACCCTGAGTATTTTATTTCTTCTTGAAGGACTGATGGATTTTTGCACCTTTTATAACATTTCATTTTCTAACAAGCATGAGTCCCTTATCATTTTTATGTTATAATTTATTTTTGCTTGATGTTGATTTTTGTTGTTTTTCTCTATTATGTGACTTCAAATCAATCAGCGTATAGGCTTTATGCAAGTTTCATTTTTAAAAAAATAGCTATATTTGATAGTCTAGCTACATAGACCCACTTATTGTGGTCCTTATGTTTAATCACTGTAGTCATTTTTATTTGACAAACTGCCCTATTTTTGCTTATCTTAATGATTTTGTTCATAGAAATAATCCAGATACCACTGTAGTACTCCACCGCTTCTGTTTCCCCCTGACAGTTAAACCTTCAGTTGAAAGAAAAGGACACCATGTCTTGGGCTGAACAAGTTATTTGATGAATGGTTCTGTTTTATTTCTGTTCTGCTTTTTGCCATGAAAGGGATTTACTGATAAGGTTGCATGCAAGTTTATCATGAGTTACCTACTACTTAGCACCAACAAATGAAAAGGTGTAAAGTCATGTCAAGCTTTACCACAAAAATACTGTATTTTTCAATTACAAGCAAACATTTTGTGACAGAAACAGCATCCCATCAAAGCCAATGTATGACAAGACATACGAAAGATTAACCTGGAAATGTCTATCGATGCATTACAAATGTGATTTTGCCCAGAAATTTCAGACTCCATGAATTCAGAGAACATTTGTACCACTTCCGTAAGATCAGGTTAACACATGTTGTCTCCCAAAACGCATATATTGGCATTAAGTATCTCATTAGATTGCTGAAAGCAGTATGGTGTATGTGACAAAGGAGTACCCTAGGTGTAAACTGCACAGTTACTCACTTAGATCTCGTGCATTCAAACCACAACCCCAGCTTTAGCTGCACAGAGCTGTAAGAGTAACCTCTTCTATAATACCATTGACATGCCTGGAGAAAAGCACCAATTAAAGAAACAGGTTACAAGCACCTTTAGAGGCAGAAGATATCTTTCATGAAGGTATATATTTATAGCCCAGTCCACCATCAGACTTCCAAACCAGACTTTTAAATTTGAGGAGGCAAAGTCAACTCCACCCCTTAGTAACAGAGTACTCATTCACATATTTTGTGGGGAACACTCCGAAGCATAAAGATACACAATCACAGAATCACAGAGTCACAACTTCAACCACCACTTCATTTGGTGGTAACATAATAAGCTAAATCCAAGAAATGTATGTAGAAGAAAGTCTTCACCCAAACAGCATTATTATAATTTTGCAATTCCAAAATCCTAAAACTTTTGCAGAGTTAATCCACAAACAGACGCTGTTATTCCGATGTCAAACTGTTTACTTGGAAGTTTAACATTATCCCCTTTCATCTTTGGAGCATTACCATCATTCAAATACCTAATGTTTAAAGTCTAATAGAGTAATTACAGCTATGATGATCTAAGCATAAAAAGTTTATAGAAAGGGACTTTGCTTTTTATTAGAGCAGGTTTTTTCTATATACAAATCTTTCATCAGATGTGCAAAGAATAAGAAAACTGGCTGCATATGCAATAATCACAAAAATATCAGATATTGATCGTTTACACATGATTGAAGAACCACATAGCAATAACAGCAGGACTATCTTCATACAGTTAAAACCCCTAAGAATGTGGATCATGTCTTTAAATTTAAGTATCAGATTCGTTCCAAGACAATAGATGAGTCACGTGCACGAAATTAAGCACCTAATTAATGATTTTCTGGGCTGAAGCCAAAACAAGTCTGCTGTCTCAGAAAAACAAATTTATGTTGATTGCTTACATTAAATTTTCATAGTACCAGTGCTGCAGCTACACGCAGTCTGCATATATTATTGCACTTTGCCATCATAAAGTCATCTTGTCTTCAAATCTCCAAAACTTTTAAATTAAAGACACACATTAGAAGTGAAAACTAGGCTCTACCAAAAGTCAGTTACAGGTTTCTCATGAGCTTAAATGGGTCCAGTAACTGACTTTGGGTGCAGGCTCTTCATATGTTTTAATTAAAACTATTAGGAGAGAAAGAGCAGCAATGTCAGTAGCAGACGTCTCCAGGACATTTGGATAGGAAGTGTCCTTTGAATATATCAAAAGATCCTTTTAAGATATATTCTGTTCCTTCACCACTGTAGTTTTACCCAGCAGGCAGCTAAACATCACACAGCTCTTCACTCACTGCCGCCCTCCCACAGTGGGATGGGGGAGAGAATCAGGAAAAAAAAAAAAAAAAAAGGAAAAAAAAAAAAGGTAAAACTTGTGAGTTAAGATAAAGCCAGCTTAAAAGGACAGAAAAGGAAGGGAAAATGGTAACAGCAATAGCAATAGGAATAGCAATGAATATGCAAAACAAGTGATGCACAATGCAATTGCTCACCATGCACAGACCAGTGACTAGCCAGTCCCCCAGTAGCAGGCACCATCTCTCCACTCCAGCCAGCTCCACCTACGTCATATGGTATGGAATATCCTTTAGGCCAGTTTGGGTCAGCTGTCCTGGCTGTGCCACCTCCCAGCTTCTTGTGCACCCCCTACCTACTCTCTGGCAGAGTAGTGTCAGAAGCTGAAAAGTCCTTGACTTAGTGTAAGCACTGCTCAGCAACAAGTAAAACATCAGTGTTTTATCTACATTATTCTCATCCTAAATCCAAAACACAGCACTGTACCAGCTTCTAGGAAGAAAATTAACTCTGTGCCAGATGAAACCAGGACATTCACCAAGAGATCACTAAAATTTCTCACTCTTACAACAGATAGACAAAGTCAAAAACCTTTTTTCATTCCTGCTCCAAGATGCAAAAGCAAGTGAAGAGACACTTTTCAAATGGTGTCATCAAGCTGCTGGAGCGTGTCCAGAGAAGGCCAATAAAACTGGTGAAGGGACTTGAAAACAAACCTTATGAGGAGTGGCTGAGGGAACTGGGTTTGTTTGGTCTGGAGAAGAGGAGGATAAGGGGAGACCTGATCACTCTCTACAGCTACTTGAAAGAAAGTTGTAGTGAGGAGGGTGTTGGTCTCTTCTCTCAAGTAGCAAGTGACTGGACAAGAGAGAATGGCCTCAAGTTGCGTCAGGGCAGGTTTAGATCGGGTATTAGGAAAAACTTCTTCACAGAAAGAGTAGTGAGGCATTGGAACAGACTGCCCAGAGAGGTGGTTGAATCGCTGTCCCTGGAGACATTCAAAAAACGTGTAGACATGGCACTCCAGGACATGGTTTAGTAGGCATGGTGGTGGTAGGTTGACGGTTGGACTTGATGATCTCGGGGGTCCTTTCCAACCTAAGGGATTCTATGATTCTATGTACAACAATTCCATTTTGCTGTGACAATACACTGTAGCCTGTGAATTTACTCTTCTGATTTTGAAAACTGAATATGTTCATTTGAGATCATTCTGAAACCCAGAATAAATCACTGTTTGCCAAAGCAGGGTGAGGGGAAAACCACCCAAAAGAGAAGTAAATTTTATTCTGTGCAACTCAAAACATATATTCTAACCAAAGATGACAGTAAAAATAAATAACACTCTGGTTAGTAATTTTGGTTTACATTGATAAAATAGTAACCATTCATTTGAAAGGAAAAAACTATCCAAGGATATTTGAAGAGATATTAGTAGAAGAGAAACAGGTAACCACATAATAATGACAGAAGAAAAATAAATAGTAAGAAAAATTATGTGAGAGAAACATTCAAGTGGAACTACAAATATGGTCCAATGGCTGTAACCTATTACAGTAGCACCATTTTTATGACTGATGATTAAATCATCTCACCTTATGTATATTGGTGCTGGGCAATGAAAACAGCTTTCTACACCAGATTGTACAGATACAGCCTGATAAACTTGGAAAGATGACTTTCATGGGATGTCAGCCAGAAATCATCTTGCCTATAAATGTAAGTGGAAGACAGAATATTAAGGGGGAAAAGACATTCTGACTTTAGCAGCAGAGATCAGAACTTTTGTGGTCTGCGAGCTGCCTCCTACAATATCAAGAATAAATATCTCCATGGTTTTTTGTTTTGCAAACAGAAATGGTAGAACTTCTTTTTTGCCTTGGCACAGAGTAACTTCACTAAAATGCACAAGATTTGTGCCTACCATGGTGCTGGGCACCAGAGCAGTTTGACAAATATCACTAATTGGCTACCAAGAAGGAGAACCCTGCAACTTGGAGCTGGATTTATCTGTTCTTGAAGCAAAAGGTTCATAAAGAAAATCCCCAATTTCAGGAAAGTCACAATAGATATCAGTCTGTTTTGTACCCTGTGACATATCTGGCCTGGAACTAGACCTTATCTAGTTGAGCTAACTATTGCAAAATGTCTATCATCAAAATTATTTTTCTTTCAATGCCACAGACTACATGTGCATGACACTGATAGTAGCCAAACCTACAACTGAGAACACTCTCAACAACTGAACATGACAGTTCACAGCATTGTGCTTTGCTAGGATTATAGCAAATTTTCTCTCCCTCCTCTTCTTTCCTTTCCCATAGTGCTCTTAGATATAAGCAAGGCTTTTTACATACTTTCTTTGAAGTGGTGGCAAACCTAATAGGAAAAATTTTTAGTTCGTCTCTTCCCAAATTATTCTTTTCTTTCTATATTATAACAATATTTCTAGGAGGCTTTATGTCTTGCTCTGACACAAACAGGTAAAAATTGGGAATATAGCTAATATTAGTAAAAGACTCAGATATGGCAGAGATCTTTCCCTGATCTGGACAAGAAAGGTGAGGAACGGCACATATGTTGCATGCTCAGTGGGCAAGGTTTTTTGCACAAATGAACTTTTGCCTACTTTCTAAGAACTTGTTAGTGCAATTAAGAGCATGAGTCTATGACTGCTTGCTGGGTTTAGTGCTTCATTGCTATTTTGCACTTCTCCATCCACGCTGTGTCCAAGTAACCTGGGTGTGTCCAAGTAATTTAAGGCATTAAATTATTATTGTTCTTACTGTCTGCTAAGAAAAATATAACTGAATAAGTTATATTCATGTACTTACTTATGAAAGCTTGTCATGAAGCTGGGCTTTCAAGACTTATTTTACAGGAAGAATTCCCCTGACATGGAATTTACAGAGACATGGTGTAAGCAGTGGACACATTGCAGCCCTCCAGTAATACCACCCAGTCGTGTGATCATTAGTACTGCCTCATGGACGAGAACATAGCAAGCCTATAAATCTCATCAGCTTTTTACTGGAAATGATTAAAACTTTCCTTTCTTTCCGTCCTCCCTTCCCTTTTTTTTTTCCTTATACACTAATGAAGCACTTGCTGAAATTGTCTTTTTAAAAAACAACAACTAAAAAATTGCCTGCATAGAAAATACCTGTCCAGGTCCCCAGTGTAACCAAGAGGCTCCTATGTCTCAAGCAATCTTCTAGGTCTAAATTACGTCAGGAGCTCTTCCATCAACTTAGAGTACCTCAGAAAAAGGTAGACATAAATACGGCTGAAAGCTTGGTCCATAAAGCTCCTTGGATTGCTAAATTTTGTCCTGTATCTCTTAAAAAACGAGGAAAATATGTCTAATAAAATCAGTCATCTAGCCTGTCCCAGCCTAGTCACAAGGAAGATAAATTGTGTAGAATCAGGTTTCATGGTTCTGAAACAGTATAAACTCAGATACATTTTATACTTCTTCTTATGTCCTACATCAAAACAAGCAGCTTCCAAACAAGTGGTTTACTACCCAGTCCCCTTCAGACTGTGTCCAAGCAACTTTTCTTAGCTATGCATTGTTGCTGGAGACATATATTCCCCTAGTAATTTTTAATAGTAAAAAAAAACATATTTCTGTATACCATGTGCAATGCCAGAGAGTATTTCCTGTGAGGACGACACATTACAAATACCTATGTAGGGCTTTGAGCATATAAAAACATGAATGCAACAAAGGAAACTATGCCTACTGAACAAATACTTAAGGGGACTAACATTTATTATTAACAGAATGCATCTAAAACTGTCAAGATTTTCACAACTGCAAATAAAATCTAATATGGAAAAGTACAATCTAATACAAGAACAGTGAACTACACACATTTCTTAAACTGACTGAAACCTAGGGAAAAACAGAAAGATGATAAAAGTAACTGTATATAACTCAATGTAAGTCTTGTGTTCAATATGTAGTAGTGGCCAAAAAGAAAATAAATACTTGGATATATATGTAATGTCATATTCAATAATTAACCTAAAAATATTTGCTACTAAATAACACAATTGTACACCTACGTACAAAATACCATACTTCTTGTCAGTTTTTCTCAAGGAAAAATACAACAGTATATGGGATTTAGAGATGAGCAACAGTCATTAACAGAATGGAAAGACCTCGTTATTTTGAGGTGGGTGTTTTGGGGGGGGTTTCATTTGTTTCTTTGTTTTTGTTTTGCAGTAGTTCTGAAAGACTTAAATCAAGATTAGGAAAGACAGTAAAAATTAGAACAGCTGAGGAAAAAATGGTAAATTCATGGTGCGTTCTTCCTTCACAATGCAAGAGCTTTAAAATAACACAAAATCATTGCACTTCCCAATAAAATGAAACTTCTATGCAATTAAGCTATAGGATTTTCAACAACAACATGGTTTTCAGTAAAGAACTTTGCAGAATTCAGAGGAAGCTGACATTTACACAAATAATGAAAACCTCTGTTTCTATGTCACAGTTCAAACAAGTACAGTTCAGGTTTTTTCAGTCTCAGAATATGGCATGAACACCTCAGTGATGTTCTAGTAGAGTAATACCAAACAGTCTATATTTAGCGTGCTTACTGAAGTTTCAAAGGTGAAAACTGCTAAAATTTGAATTCTTTGGAAAGCAGATCTCTAACTTACTGTATTACAATACCAGTATCGTTATTATCAGACCACACAGAACTGCAAATAAAGCTCTGTGATACTACACTGTAAAAACATACATTGAGAGATATCTACTGCATAGTTTTAATATCATTAGTAGCCATGACAAGCAAATGGGAGAAAGCAAACAGAAACAGAGTGGAAAGAAGTCACTTACCAAGGTCAAAAAATATATCAGAGAAAGTATAGCACGTTTCCTGGTTTCTAGTCTTGGACCACTCATTATGAAAAGTCTCAGGCACCTAGTAAGATCTTATTTGATTATGATAATGAAATTTGTGGGGATTTAAGATTCTCTATATTTTTTATGATCTCCTCATTCTTCTCTTTTTTAAAGAAGTGTGCTCCAGCATTCTACAATTCTGAAGCATCACATTAGGTCCTTGAGCCTAGTCAACTTTTTTATTGCCTCTAACCGACATTTCAAAGAGCATTTTGTATTAATAACCTGAAGACTTGGAGCCAGCTTCTGAGAATGAAAAATATTTCAACTATATTAAAAGCAGTTTGGGGTAGCCTGGCCTCTTCTTAATCATCTTCTTGCCCTGCAAGGACTGCATTCAAAGAGAAACCAAAACACCAAATACCTCCCTTCCAAAGAAGAAAAAAAAACCACACACAAAAAAAAACCCCAAAACCGCAAACAAAACGGTGACGCCTACATGTGATCCTGGCACATCTATCTTCTAATTCATTGCGGTCACTCTGCCCCCTCGATCATACAGGTCAGACATAACTTTTAACTGACCAGTTCTATATTTCAAGATGAGACAAAATAGCAGCCGCAAGCAGCTTGGCAGCCAGTGCTTGCCACCTGACGGGACTGACACTAGTAGTCACAGTCCTCAGCAGCAGTCCAGCAATGCATACTCTGCCCAGTCATACAGCCATACAATCACATGCCATATAACTACACACACAGTCAGGGGAAGCTCTGTCACACAGTCATACATATTCTTCACAGGATGAGCATTGACCACGTATACCCAACACCCACACTGCCCATGTAAACTGATGCGTAGGGTCTCAAATTTTGGGTCAAGGAATTTGGCAGACTGGTATTGACAGTACTGATATGTATACAGTAAAATTTTCCACTTTGCAGGGACAGAAAAGTGTTTGGCTTCATGCTTAGACACTGTTTAATTTAGGGCTAAATTCACTACCTTGCTTTGCTAACGACTATACCTTTGAAGAACAGCCAAAAGACTGATAAAAAGCATGCTTCCCTAAAAAGTATCCTTGAAGAAGAACTGAAATTCTGATAAAGAGGGAACATCCTGTGCCTGAAGGCTCTGAGAGCTGGGTGATTGCCAGAGGGGCCTGAAGTCAACAAAAATCAGCAATAACAAGGAGAAAGAGAAAGGTGGCTGGAGGAGCTTGTGACCACCCACCCAACTAAAGGAGTATGCAAATTACCCATACACCCTCAAGGAGCATCCATGCTAATTTAAATATGCTTGACCAGTAGTAGATGATGTGCTAACTGATAACAAATTAGCGTAAATTTTCTAATCCTGTAACAAGATAAATACCTTGTAGTTTGTGTGAGGTGCTAGCTTTGTGGAATCACCACCTATGACCTGTCTTTGCGCGGACCTGAAATAAATCAAATGCCTCTGCTCCGTGTGTATACTGGTGTACCGCACACTGGGTAAACAATCCCACTTTTGGGACAACAGTATCCCTCAGATTAGTCCAGAAATCAATTGGCTGATGTTGCTAGGGTAACACAGTTGATGGGGAAGCAAATAAAACATATGTCAATTAAAAATAGATAGGAAGAAAATAATTACCAGAATCAGTAAGTAAAAAATAAGGGAGGTCTTCAAAATCTTATTCCTGCAAAGCTATGTTTACACCATAAAACATGAAGTTACTTTAACCTTACCATAAACTTTGTAACTTGTGTTTTTATTGTTCGTAAAATTACCCACCTCCTTCTAAACTCCATCAGTAGTAATCAGCTCTATGACAAGCCATAATTGTGAATTAGATGGATAGTCTAAACAGCAGGTGTAGAGACACCTCTTTTATAACATTTGTTCTGAGGTTTTCCACCATTAATTTCTTAACCTGAAACTCATTGTGCTTTGCACTGCGGTTCAGAAGCATCACAGAAGCCCAGGTTTGTGAGCTGGCACCTCTGCAATAAGAAAAGCAGGAACCTGTGGGCCACATCGTCCAGTGAATTTCCTTGTGTCTTCAGCATCACTTCCACTTCACTTGGGATGTAATTCTACACTCTTTTGTCCAAAACTAGTAGAACAGAGATCTTACCTGACTGAGCTCTATATGAGACACAAAAACAGGATATCTGCTTTCAATTGATAGGGCTGGTTCTTGTCCTTACGCCTTTCCCAACGACGTATAAAAAGCACAGTCAGCCTTACCAAGTGTTGTTTACAGCTGTGAAGAGTCGATCAATCATGTAACTACCTATAATTAGTTAGCAACTGATAGGAATATATGCAGTAGTAAATTAAATGCATTAACTTCAGTTAGACTACCCAACTTTATTCTTCTTACAGAATAATACCCCTCATTAGCTGCACTTTATGGAACAACGAATAACTTCCTTCTCTCTCCCTTTATCTACAACTCCCTTCTGACTCTCATCAATCCATGTACGTGGATACCAGAGACATTTTTCTTTACTTTAAAATATGTAAATGTAGTAGTGCTATGTATTTGTTCTCCTCTTTGCTTCTGTTCGGTAATTATATAAAATCTGCCTCAGATATCTTAGTGATGAATGGAGGATATATAACCGGGATTCGGAAAGCCCATTTTACTATTGTACTCAATGAGATTTTGAACTATTTTCAGAGCAAGCTGAGATGGAACAGTACCGAACACTCTTTCCTACCACTGATTTCCTTTACAAATAAATTCATGGTTTTTTATTAACAACATAGCCATGTTGTATTGTTCACATTATGACCCTTTGTTCATTGTTAAGTCTTCTCTTACACTGAAAAATTACTCCTCTGTCATTCTCTACTATAAAAAAAGTTCGGACCCTGAAAGGTGATGTTACTTTTATTGAACTCCTGTGAAAGGTAAAGGAAAGGTCACTGGCACCACAGCATGGAGGTAGGCATGGGTCGCTCCTCCAATGAAGCCAGCTGTTATTATTAGCTGCTGACTTGCTTTGATAGTGGAGTGGTTTTGAACTGATGCTATATTAATTAGTATACTTTGGAAGGACGGTGTCAAGAACAGGATCAACTGACACACTTTCCTGTGCCTAACTGCATAATCCTGTTTCCTAACATAGACTCATGCTCTTCTGTAGGCCCTTGTCTATTAAAACATTTATGAGAGCTACTGCAGCAGTAAGGCCTCGATGAATCTCCTCTGACACCTAACACTTTTGCACCTGCTCTTTTGGGTTTCACACCCCTCCTGCTAATGTTTGATGTTACATCTTAAACCACATCCATAAAGCAGCTGTTGCTTTGCATGGATTGACAGCGCTTGGCCAAATGTATCAGAAAGCAACTCGTCATGAGTGTAAGAAAATTCAGAGAACACAAGCATGGAGTAAAGAAGGGCTAGATGAAATCCTGTCTAACAGAAATGCACCCAAGCCAATCAATTGGAAAAATATTTCTGAAACAGCTAAATCTATGCACAGAAATGCTGATCTAATTAAAGCCAACTGGACTTTTGCCAGTGATTTAAAGTGAAGGATTTCACCAGAGGTTGGCTTAATGTTGTTGGCTCCACAGTACCAAGTTAAGCCCTTTATTACACCACTCCTCTCAAATCCAATACATGACTCCCTTGTAACTTTCTAAAACTTCTACAAATGTGAAGATTTTACGTGTCCTTTATAATCCCATTGAATGAGAGTGGAAGGAGATAAGGGTGAGTTCTTCCAGACCCTGACTGAGTAGTGAAACCCTTGGGAAATTAATGTCCTGTACATCCCTCTGATTATGTTTTTCATTTTATAATTGTTACACATATAAAAAAACAGATGGCAAGGGAAAGAAACAGGTTTGGAAGTTTACAGCTTTGAAGAATAACGTGCTAATAAAACAACCTGCCATTTTACCTTTCTACTGAGACTGCTGGTGTCCTGCCTGCATAACTGCGGTATGGCGTTGGGAAGTGTAAGTCACAGATCACAAAGTCAACAAGTTACACGGAAATGTCCAGTGGGGACTTGTCTGAATTCTCCCCACACTTCCATAGGGCTTTTGCCTCTGCTCTTCCTGTTAAACGTTTTCCTTTGCTGAACAGGACCGGTCAGAGAAACAGAACGAGACCAAAAGAGACTGAAAACTTCCCAGCTGTTAAGCCTCAGTTTTAAAGTATGTTATGAAATTGTATTAATTTATAAAATGTTATTTATGTCTGTTCCAGATACTGCTGTGTTTTAAAACCTTAGGAAACTAATGTTAGTGCTTAATGAATCTCTAATCACATCAGGGTTGGTTTTTTAGGGTCACATATGTTAGCATTGTTGAAAAATGCAGGACACAACTAATTATAACTATGTTTTTCAAAGCAGAGAAATGGCACTAGTCATAACTCCTGTAACTCTAGACAGCCTTACCAGAGGGGATACATTAGTGGACCTGGGGGGTACCAACAAGTGAGTTAATTGGTGACATCAAGATTGAAGGCAGCCTGGACAGCAGTGATCATGCACTGGTGAAGTTCACAGTCCTGAAGGACACGGGTCAAGCAAAGAATAAAATCAGGATCCTGAATTTTAAGACAACAAAATTCCAGCTCTTCAACGAGTTCATCAATAGAACCCCATGGAAACTGCTCCCAGGGACAAGGGAGCAAACCAGAGCTGGTAAATATTTAAGCACACTTTCCAGGGAGTACAAGAGCTCTCAGTCCCCAGGCGTAAGAAATCAAAAAAGACTGGCATGGATGAGTCAAGACCTGCTGGTCAAACTAAAGGACAAGAAGGAAAAGCATAGGCAGTGAAAGGAGAAAGAGGTATCCTGGGAAGAGTACAGGGACACTGCAGTGACCACGAAATGGTGGAGTTCCAAGATCCTCAGGGCTGCAAGGAAGATGCACAGCAAGCTCACTACCCTGGACTTCAAGAGAGCAGTCTTTGGTCTCCTCAGGGAGCTGCTTGCTAGAATACCATGGGACAAAGCCCTGAAGTGAAAAGAGGCCGAAGACAGCAGGCTAGTATTCAAGGGTCAAATCCTCCAAGCTCAGGAGCATTGCACCCCAACAAAGAGGACGTCAGACAAAAACACCAGGCAGAGCTCCTGGACAAATTCAGAAAAAAGGGGTAGCCTACAGAGGATGGAAGCAAGGGCAGGTAGCCTGGGAGCGATACAGGGATATTGTCCGTGCAGTCAGGGATCAGGTTAGGAAAGCCAAAGCCATGAAAGAATTAAACTTGACCAGAGAAGTTAAAGGCAACAAGAAGGGTTTCTATAAATGTGTTAGTGATATAAGAAAGACAAGGGAAAATGTGAGTCCCCTCCAGAATCAAACAGGATATACCAGGATAACCCAGGATATGGAGAAGGCTGAGGTACTCAATGACTTTTTTGCCTCAGTCTTCTCTGGTAAGGGCTCTAGCCACAATGGCCAAGTTGCTGAAGGCAAATGCAAGGAGTGGGGGAAGGAAGAAATGCCCACTGTAGGAGAAGATCAGGTTTGAGACCATCTAAGGAACCTGAAGTTGCACAAGTCCGTGGGACCTGATGAGCTTCATCTGTGGATCCTGAGGGAACTGGTGGATGAAGTTGCTAAGCCACTCTCCATCAGATTTGAGAAGTTGTGACAGTCCAGTGAGGTCCCCATCGACTGGAAAAGGGGAAACATAACCCCCATCTTCAAAATAGAAAAAAAGGAAGACCCATGGAACTACAGGCCAGCCAGCCTCATCTCTGTGCCTGGCAAGATCGCGGAGCAGATTCCTCTGGAAACTATGCTCAGGCACATGGAAAATAAGGAGATGATTGGTGACAGCCGATATGGCTTCACTAAGGCTTTGTCTGACAAATTTGGTGGCCTT
>VWZZ01005591.1:0-32088 GCA_013399095.1 Psophia crepitans
GATTCTGTGATTCTGTGTAATACCAAATGCATACCTTTATCATCAATGATAGCATTTTTAAGAAATTAATCCCATAAAAATTTTCATCTTACAAAGCAAAAGAAATCAAAAAAGAAGTATTATTTCACCATGTATATGCAGCAGTGCAGTAAGAAAGATTCCCTATTATACAGACACTACACAAAGAAAAACGTATTAAGTTATTACAGATCAGTTTGGTGGATTGCTAAACTGCATTTTCCTACTTGTACATTTCGAACCCTCACACCCTGTACTCTTTCCTAAATATCAGTAAATGTTTGTTAAGGAAGGGAACATAGGTTTGGTTTTGTGTTTGTAATAACTAGAATTTCAAAAATTCTCATTAAAACATCACCATCTAAAGCTTCCTTGAAATATAGGCTATATTTTCAGTTCAGTTCTTGGATTTGTTCATGCACCAGATCTATCCTTAGCTATATCATTCAATAACTGGAGAAAAAAGCACACACACCTCACCCCGCCCCACACGTCCCTCCCCCATCTTTCATCTGCTTAGGTTTGTTTGGTTGGGTTTTGAGTTCTTAAGAAGACATGAATTCATTTTCTTGCCAAAACTACTTTGTCTTGGTATTATATTCTTTTTATTACACTACTGACTTAGCTTGATATAAATGCAGAATTATTTATTGAGCACAATTTGGTACAAAATCAAAGGATAACTTTAAAAGTGACACTGAAATTCATTGTATTTGATCTCAGTGCTACAGACATGGACATGAGTTGTTCCAATAAGTTCATTGTCAATTTATTAAATAGTTAGAATATGTAAAATACTTTCCAATAAAAAATGCTTTTGTTAAAACCTTATCTTCACATATTCTAATGAAATACTTGCCTGTAACGTACTTTTTCTAGATCGCAAGCATTGCTTTCATAGACTGTCTTGACAAGAGTGCTCCATCACAGACTTTTAAGCACAAAGCTACCAGTATCATTAGTTTTGGGAGACTGCTGAGTTTACAGTCTCCCTACACTAGACCAGATTGCTCAAAGCCCCATCCAACCTGGCCTAGAACATTTCCGGAGAGGGGGTCTCCACAGCTTCTCTGGGCAACATGTTCCAGTGTCTCACCACCCTCACAGTAAAGAATTTCTTCCTAACATCCAATCTAAATGCCCCCTCTTTTAGTTTAAACCCATTACCCCTTGTCCTGTCACTGCACTCCCTAAGAAACAGCCCCTCACCAGCTTTCCTGTAGGTCCCCTTTAGGTATTGAAACGCCACAATTAAATGTCCCTGGAGCCTTCTCTTCTCTAGGCTGAACAAGACCAACTCCCTCAGCCTGCCCTCATAGGAGAGGTGCTCCAGCCCTCTGATTAACTTTGTGGCCCTCCTCTGGACTTGCTCCAGCAGCTCCATGTCTTTCCTGTACTGGGGACCCCAGAGCTGGATGCAGTACTCGAGGTGGGGTCTCACAAGAGCAGATTAGAGGGGGAAAATCACCTCCCTTGACCTGCTGGCCATGCTGGTTTTGATGCAGCTCCAGCAAGTCCTGGCCAGATAGCTGCATGGCATTGCTGCTGAGAATTAGAACAGATTGCATTACCAATATCAGATAATTTGTAGATTTCAAAAGTGTGAAAACATACTTTGTGAACACTATCAAAGGTACATGTACAAGGAAATATATGTTTTGAACTACCACGTAAGTTAAAATCAAAGTTAAAAAAAGCCATTGTACATACTGAAAATGAGTTGTTTTATTTCCATAGTTATTACTTAGTTGTAACTGTTTAAGACTTTTTTATATTTCTACTCCAGTAAGTGTACTTTGCTTTGCTTCATAAAAAGTAATGAAGCCTAGAAATATAAAACCTCATTATAGATCTTTTCCATTAAAAGTTTGCTGAGATGCTAGAAGAAAACAGCCATTACTGTGTGCAGATTATGATGTCAATGGATCAGAGAAGTTTCATTGGGTGCACCTAAAAAACACTTCTGTTGCATCATTTATGCTGAGAAAAAAAAATTAAGCTGAAATACTTGAAAAGGAAAAAGAGTTAATACCAGGAAAGGAATATTTCAGCTTTACACTTTTGTTTTGAAGTTCCCCATTATCCTTTGTTTCGGTGGAGCTGTTTTCCTTCTTCCTCCTTTTTTCTTCGATGTTTAGGATACTTCTCCAGAAGTTTTTCATCTTAATGAATATTTTAAGTACATGCTTTGCTTTAACAAACGTATTTATTCATCAGGCAGCTTCTCGTATGTGTAGACAGTATTAATTCTCATCTTTTTTCCTATAAACTTTGTTTGGTTTCTTGAAATAAAAATCCTTCAATAAATAGCTATATTTGCCTGTATCAAAGGCTTATAGATATCGGCACTTTGCATTTTTTAATCTTAAATAGTCATTTAGGTCTAATATCTCAGATGTCCTTTTATCACCCAACATCCCTATTATGGAAATTTAATTTTTAATATAAGACTATGTGATATTAAAATGCATCACACTTTTTCTGCTAGTCATTATTACTCAGAATATATAGACACAGTTTGAACAAACATCAATTTGAATGGAACCATACCTAATTAAACTAGAGATGAAGAAGATAATACATTCCTGTTTCTAAGAAACAAGGAAAAAATCAGAAGCAATTCTAACTGAAGCTCAGTTTACTTCTCTAGGATTATGATGATCTTTAAATACTTAATTTTAATCATTCACGTTTATAGTGGAAAATAAACTTTTTTTTCCTGTAAAAGGGGCTGCACTGTAAGTGCAACTTTTACTTCATTATAGGATGATATTTTGGCATTAGCACTACCTTCATAACTCACTATGCCTGAAGAGTTTAATTTCTAACAGTTAACTCACTAAGGTTGAACTCCTTATTTTAAAATGGGGCAATGAAAATGCTCTATTGATCCTGCAGGACTATTTCCAAATCCTTCACACTGCAGTGAAGAATTTTCACATAAGTTAATCTACCACAGTGTCTTCAAGTGACTGCCAATCAGGTGTTTGGGATTGTGGGTTTTTTTGTTTGTTTCATTAAAGGGCATTTTCTGCTCAGAAACTCGAGAAACATCCTTTCAACACATAATTCTTTAGTGTTTCTTTTCCTAATTTTTCTCTCTTTTTGATTTATCACAAGAACTTCTTTTTTAAAATTTGTATTTGCTTGATATAATGCATCTGAATAAGCCAGATTACTTCATAAGCACTATGAAATAAGTAATCTTTTGTCCTACTTGTGCTTCGAAATAGAATCACAATTTTCACTTAGCCTTTTGGTTTCTCTTCTGCTGTATGTAGATCAGGGTAACTAAAGCAGAAGTAAAAAAGTATTGCATATCATAAGGAAATTAGTCTGGATGGAAAACCCTCGTCTACAAATATGAGTTGTGGAACCTTTGATATTATTTGAAAATGATACTTGTGAACTATAATTACAGTTTAAAATTATATGATTTCAATGAAACATGTGAAAATTCCATTTTTTTTGTGTTCTTGTGCTCTTTCCAGTTCAGTTTAAGTGATAATGGTTAGTCTGAAGCTCTGGAGAGTTAAGGCTTTCCTTATCTACAAAACTGGTTTAACAGATGTAGCACAAATAATGATAATATCACTTTTTCTTTCTGGGTCCTTGAATGGTCTTCTGACTATTTTTCAGAAAATTCTAAATAAGGAACCATCCGTAGTCTACATCATTTTTTGGTGTAGACAATAGACCAAATTATATGATGTGATGCTGGTTTTGGACTGAAATCCAGTCAAATAAGCAACAGCTATTAAGAAATAAACCAATCAAGCCTAGTTCAAATGGTAATTAATAAGTAAGACGCTAACTTTTGACTGTTGAACTCAGACACTGCCAAAAAACATAACTGATGTACTTGCTGGCAGATACTGCTCATTCTCACAACAATGGCTTTTTGGCTATAGGCAATTTTTCTCCAATGTTTCTTCATTTCCGTGCTCCAGCTGCTATATAGGTTGTCTGCTGCTTAAAGTCAGTCAGTCAGTCAATTACTTTTAGAACTGAAAAAAAAGTTCTCTTTTCTTGTCTCTTAGAGAATAGCACTCTGGGACATCCAAGTAGAAACAACTGAAACTGAAATACTAAGAGCTCAATATTGGAAAAAAAAAAAAGAAAAAAAAGTCAGTATTTTTCAAGACATACATACATTTTACAGGCACAAAGCCAAAACATTCTGCTTGAAGACAAATCATCAGTCCCTGACTTTGTTTGTCATCATCTTTTCTTTTTTTCTTTATAATTAATCTGATTTAACACATAACAAACCATAAAATGCACTGGATTACTATTTAATCCTTTTTTAATGTCATCATATTAATGAACTGTTGCTGAATCACCTTACCACCATCTGAGATAGACATGTATAACTGACAATTTTGTCATTAACAAACCTTTAAATTTGAATTTAACTTACATTTCTGTACTGAACTTTAACATTTTTCCCTTAGTAATGCAGTTTATAATATACACTCCTAGGAACGTAGACCTCTGTGGGAAACAGAACCCTGTTTTTCTTGACCATGGGTGGACATAATCTCATTTTTCTAATCTATTCCTAAGAATTTGTCTTTTTCTGTAGAGGGAGGAAGAAAAAAAAGAAATAAACTTGCTACATGTAGTGAAAACAAAATTGTGAAGGGCTGAGTTATCAAAGCAAGAGTAATGTGTCAGGAACTAGAGGGATGTGACTTGAATTTACTTTGTAAGCTTTTGCAAAGGTGGTTCTTAGTGACAGATCAGTCTATATCTCTCATACTTAATACTTCAAATGTATGTACTAGACACAAGGTTTCCAAAAGGATACAAAACATAAAGGCATGTGAGAACAAAGCAAAGGAAATGTTTGACATTTCTGCTGATAGTTAGCTGCATTTTAAAAGCAGCTGCAAGCATGAAAATGACTGTCTGCTTTCTGTAAGAAATTTAGATTCACACATTTTAGTAATCACTTAAAATCTGAAATTTAAAGAAGTAATGAAATTAGAGCTTTTTATTGAAAAGACTATTTCAAAACTGTGACTTAGGATGTAATGATCATGATATTAGATCCAACAAGTATTTGTCACTGTCTACTTAGAAAAAAGCTTCATTCATGATAATAGACGATGTCATATGCTTAACAAATCAAATCAAAGAGCAGTAAATATGACTGGAATGAGAAAGTATTTAACTCCCTGATACATTCTGAAGGTGCTGTCTGCAAGTCCTGCTCTGAATAAGCCAGTACTGATCAACCTTTGCCTAAAAAGCAAACTGCCATGCTTTAATTCCAGCCAGGAACTAAGCACCACGCGGCTGCTCACTCACCCCACCCCCGGTGGGATGAGGGAGAAAATCAGAAGAGTAAAAGTGAGAAAACTCATGGGTTGAGATACAGACAGTTTAATAACTAAAGCAAAAGCCGTGCACACAAGCAAAGCCAAACAAGGAATTCATTCCCCACTGCCCATGGCAGGCAGGGGTTCAGCCATCCCCAGGACAGCAGGGCTCCATCACGCGTAATGGTTACTTGGGAAGACAAATACCATCACTCCAAACTTCCCCCTTTTCCTTCTTCTTCCCCAGCTTTATATGCTGAGCATGATGCCATATGGTATGGAATATCCCTTTGGTCAGTTGGGGTCAGCTGTCCCGGCTGTGTCCCCTCCCAGCTTCGTGTGCACCCCCAACCTACTCACTGGTGGGGTCATGTGAGCAGCAGAAAGGGCTTTGGCTCTGTGTAAACACTGCTCAGCAGTAACATCTCTATGTTATTAGCATGGTTTTCAGTACAAATCCAAAACACAGCCTCATACTAGCTACTGTGTAGAAAATTAACTCTATCCCAGCCAAAATCAGTAAACAAAAATACTATATGACTCTAAATATTGCCTTTTTTTAAAAAAAAAAAAAATAATCTACTTGATTGCCATAAGCAGCACTTACCTAATTGTACCTGAACTTTTCAAGCATTGAAAAAAATAAAATTAAAAAAAAATTAAATCAAATTTTTGGCAAGGGTTCATAGTAGAAAACTTAGAAATATGGACTTTTTTTTCAAAATGTAACTTCTTTCTAATCTTTTTCCTGTTTCTGTTTGTGTCTTCTCCCATCTGCTCACTTGTTTTTTGACGTTCCAAGAAAATTTACCCTCGAAGGCTGCTATCTAACAGAAAACTTCCCAATTATCAGTGTAGTTAAAAATTTAGCACAAAAACAGGATATGCTGCCAGGAAAAGGATTAGGGTTCCTTTTCTTTTCCCTGAAGAAATCACTGTGATTTCTACCCTGGCAGAAGCAACAGAGAATCAACAACTAGATTATTTTTTTCCTTATGATCTATGTTTTTGCCAAGACTATGACAAATAGCAAAGGCTAGCTTTACATGTTATTTGGGAAACACATGGGTAAAACAAACAAAAGCAAGCAAGCAAGCAAGAAAAAGTCCTAAAAAACACAGAAAAGAATACAAATGACCAGCAGCAGAGTGTCAAGATTCACCGTGTCTCTGGTGGTTATAATCCTTATTTGTTGGTTCACATCACTAGTCTAGTTGTTCTTCTCATCTCTGGCGGTTATAATTATATTCTGCAGCATGTTCTCTCCAACGCTTTTCTCAAAACAACACAGTAACCCTCAGTCTGAATCCTCACACTGTCTTTTTGCAGTCTAGTTCTGACTGTTTGAAATAGGATTTAACATTTTCAATTCTGTCTGTACGTATGGAAACATACATTTAAATGTAAAAACATATACATGTATTGAAAGCGCAGCTCAAGACTGAAAAGTTCATGATCTACAATAAAAAAGCATTCACAGTCTAGGCCAGCATGAAATTTTCTCTGTTACATAGAAAGAAATATAGTCTTGTCCACATTGCAAAGTGTTTCCTGAAATACCATTAATTTCTCTGAATTTATTTTCCAAGAATGATAATTCTTGAAGAAAGATATTTAAATAAAAGGACAGTTGCAAAATGTTGAATATCCTGCAGTTATGGGTCTTTGACTAGGTCCCTCTCAGAGTAGAAAATCAGTTCATCTAAATGTCAAGGAGAGGTAACTTGGGGTGAATTTTCCCATACAAGCCATTGAGCTTCATGTCCTAAGACACCAATGGACAGTGTTCTGCTATTGTATGAGTACAGAAAAAAACATTAATTTATACTGGCAGGAAGCCTGTCATTGTAGTTCTAAATGATCCTATTACATTTATAGTGCTTGTAGGAATAAATTAAATCACAATATATGTAGCAAATAATAAACCCAATAATATAAATGAAGACATCTGCTCCCTAATAGGTTCTATACCATAACGCTCATAACTCTTTTGCCTCCTCCCCATGAGCAGTGCAGAGGGATGGGGAATGGGGGTTGTGGCCAGTTCACACGTCTCTGCTGCTCCTTCTTCCCTATGCTCTTCCCCTGCTCCAGTGTGGGATCCTCCCCACGGGGGACAATCCTTCATGAACAGTTCCAGCATGGCTCCTTTCCATGGGGTAAGTCCTTCAGGAACAGATTACTTCTGCATGGGTCCCCCACAGGCCACAGTTCCTGCCAGAAAACCTGCTCCTGTGTGGGCTCCTCTTCATGGGTCACAGCTCCTGCCAGGAGTCTGCTTGACTACAGGCTCTCCACAGGCTGTAGTTTCCTTTAAAACATGTCCACCTGTTCCAGACTGGAGTTTTCCATGGAATGCAGGGTGGACATCTCTGCTGTGGTTCTCCATGAGCTGCAGGGGAACCACTACATCACCATGGTTTTCTCCTGGAGCTGCATGGGAATCTCTGCTCCAGCACCTGGAGCACATCTTCCCCCTCCTTCTTCCCTGGCCTTGGTGTGTGCAGAGTTGTTTCTCTCACATCTTCTTGCTCTTCTTCCACAGCTGTTGCACAGCACTTTTTACTGTCTCCTAAATATGCTATCACAGAGGTGCTACCAGTGTCGCTGATAGGTTCAGTTTTGGCCAGTGGTGGGTCTGCCCATATTGTGGCTAGCTTTAGGAGTTTAATAGATACCTCTTTAAAGTAAATAAAATCTCCTCTTCCTTCTACTTATATTGCTGTCTAATTGTATGTAACCCTACTGTTTTCATGTGCATATATTTATATATATAGGCACACATATGAGCATGTAAATCCCATTTGTACATGAGCTGCACTAATATATCCAGAACATAGTTTCTACCTTAAAACATAAAAGGGCTCTACATCAGTAACCCCCACAAAATCAAAGGCTGCACTGTTGACTTTGTCCCATTAGACTTCTAATCCAAGTGAAGTCATGCATCATGTTTCAGTGATTGAAATTGAATTAAGTCTAATATGGGAACTCTTGGTCTTATAGCCATTAGGTGAAAATGCCTATATACAAATTTTATGGTCTTTTAAGTGAGAGACAACAGTCTATTTTATCTCCTAACCTATAGACTTTTGACAGATAATGATTGCTCTTAACCATTAAGCTATTCATTTCCGAATTTGATTCTTTCTAGTATGAGGTATTACTTGCCCCTCGGCCTCGCACAAAAGTTACCTATCTCTCTCTCAAATGAAAAGTCACAATGTCAAAGGAAGTGGAAAATAAATGTCACTTTCATGAAAACCTTTGTTTAAGCCATTTAAGTGACATTTTCCCCGAATGTGGGTTTTAGTGTTTTGGGTTTTTTTCCCACTTAAATTAATCTAACATTTAATTCCTAGGAGTTCATGCAGCTATTCATGTGATGATCTATTAGTAATGTAAAAAGTCTTAAAAAGTTACTCACTTATTCTATTTACTACTGGTAAGGGCAAAACAGCAAACAAGAAGACAGGAAGTTTCACACAGAAATAGTTTCAGACTGATAAACAGCCAATGCACTGGAATATTTAATACTTTTACAAAACTCCAAAACATTTCTCTACTCTTTTAGAAGCTCAGTGGATAACTCAAAGTCATATTCATTAATCACCATGCCTGTTGAGGATGGGTAAATACATCAACAGCCAAAGCAGATTTCAAGTATTTTATATCAAGTAAGCAAGAAAAAAAGTAAACACCCCCTTATATATATCCAGACATTCAATATTTTTCCAAAATTGGTAAAATTGTTTGACGTGTACATATTCCATCATATTTGATCAACACTTTCAGTTATTTCAAAGGAATATTTTAGTGGAAATTTTATATTTTACGTATTTTTAAACAAGATTTGATAAGAATTTAAAATGTAAGGAAGACAGACAGCTACAACAGTGCTACTCAGTAATACCAGAAAAGTGAGAAATTCATATTCATATACAGGTTTGTCAGAGTTTTCCCTATCTCATTTGAGTGTTTTGATAAGCCAGGGTTTTGACTACTTGGGGATGAATTTTTCATTCTTGAATATGTTTAGAATTTTTCAAGCCCTAGAAATATTTTACGTTCTATTTTTAGAATTAAATGAAGTAAAATTAAATTATCTGGTATTTAATTAGTAGCAATTTATAATGTAAAATAATATTACTGTTTGCATTAGGAAAAAGTATTGTTACAAATCCTAGATAAAAAAGATAAATTAGTGTACCAGGGAATCAAAGCTACGAAAGCACTTCAGGCTTGTTATATCCAGACAACTGATCAAATGAAAGTAGAAGATAATCAGTTATGGTCACATAACAATAACTTTTCCATTTCAGATTTTTCTTTCAAGGAGCATGAATCTTATTTTATTTTCTTATAGTCCATTTCTTTGTTGTTACAAATATAATGATCATGATTACTTAATGCCAAGTCTGTACAGCCATAGGGGGCATATATTTATATATTTACTACAGGAACATTGGCAATGTGTAATGAATTTCTAAAGATCAATAGAATTTTATCTAGTCATTCAGTTATTTATTTTGAATAATTATTTCAGAATTTATCACTACAATACCATTTATGTTTGTAGCATGAAACCTTACCAAAAAATTCTGTTGCCACTTATAGGCAGATGGTACATGCATAGCAGATAAATTATTAAACTGATATTCTTAATGTGGTTGGAAATGGTCATAATTAGTTTTCATTAGTCTAATCTAAATTGCTTTAGGTTGGAATTTAATCAAATATATCATCATTTTAAACAAAGATTATGTTGCTGACAGAACAACTGAATTTTATTTTTTAAGATCCTGAACTCCAAATTGGTTAAGAGTAAAATAATTCATTTCACACACATACACTATTTTCCTATAAATTTTAAAATAGAATACTTACAAGATATCGGAGGAGCACACCCCATTAATCTGTACCATATATGTCGATGCAGATGCTAGCAGGGATCATATCTGAATTACAAGCAAAGAAACCGCTGGCATCCACTAGGATACGCATTAGTTGATATTGGCTAAAGCATGATTGTACAATATATTTCCGGAACAAATGTGCTCAGAATTCATTACACTGTTGGATAAAAGCTTAATAAAACAATTGTCCTTTTCAGAGTTTACTTCAACATGGCATGAAAACTTAAGCTTGTTAAAAAAAAACCAAAAACAAAAAACTTTTTTTTTTCTAACTTCAAATGCAATTTCTCACTGGAATTTGAGTACACAAAAATATGAAGGAGGGTGAAAACATAAGAAAATAAACTCATAAAACAACCATTTTATCTAGATTGCTATTCTATTTTCCACATAATTTTTTAAACAATTTGGTTGCCATAGGATTATCTTCACCAGCTATGCTTTCCAAAGCTTTCTTATAATGAAAAGTCTCAAGGCTTTCAGCATTTCTTGGACCTATTCTGGGAAGATCATTCCATCTGTATTCATTCAGGAACTAAGTGGGCTCCATATTACGTGATTACCAAACCTAAATTACAGACTTCCTTATTTTTTTTATATTTCTTTTCCTGACTGTGGGAGCATCTCATAGCTTATAGGATTCACAGAAAGTAAATAAATAACCACAAAAACATTGGAATGATAGTGTTACAAAAGGCAGACTGAAGAAAATTAAAATAATTCCCATGGATGCAGTTAAAAGTTTCTTAATTCTCTTAGAATACACAAGTATTCTGGTTCTGGTTGACAGCCGGCTGAACATGAGCCAGCAGTGTGCCCAGGTGGCCAAGAAAGCCAATGGCATCCTGGCCTGTGTCAGGAATGGTGTGGCCAGCAGGAGTAGGGAAGTGATTGTCCCCCTGTACTCAGCTCTGGTGAGGCCTCACCTTGCGTACTGTGTCCAGCTAGTAATAAGAAAAATAAATGTCCCTCCTGGGTAAGAAAATGTCCAAATGAATGTAAACAGATAATGCTAAAAATACATAAAAATATACAATGTGAGAAAAGAAAAAAATTAAAGAATAAACAGTGTTATTGTTCATTGCCCAAGTCAAAGTGATTTTGAACAACAGATTGCAACATGAGTGAAATGATCACTGTCTGGCATAGGTCTGCCTGAAAATGTCCATGCTTCAAGAAAAGTCAGGTATATAATACCTCCTTCTCACCTCTCTACTCATCAAATCCTTACTGGGATAGTGTCACTCTTCAGTTCCTCCACGGACCTAACAGCCTCCTGCGGCTAAGTCTCAAGTGCACATCTTTACAAACTTAAACCACAATGAGAGCAGAAGACTATCTGGTCAGTGGCAGCATTCCTGTGGCAACAAAATCCATCTGAACGGAGACTGCTAATTTCAAAGGCTCTGTTTCACTGCTTGCAGAAACTTCCTTGAGGCATATTAAACATTCATTAAGAGACCTGTACACTATACAACAATACTGCAGTAAAACAAGTTCTCTGTTTATGCTGAGACATTTAAGAAAGGGAAGGCCAAATAATAACTGCTCTAACCCCTGAAGAAAATTCAGCAACATCCTGGTTTTACGTTTCAGGTGTATAAAAATATTTACTAATACTGGAATGACAGGATACTAACTCCTAAGGCATCAAGGTATTTTAAGATATTAATGTATTTTTACCTTCAGAAAACAGATAACTATCTCAAATCATGTACAAGCTTGTCAGTGTAAAGGAACAAATTCTAAGATCTTCAAATCCTCACTTTATTCACCAGGTCCATCAGCTAATCCAATATGTTTGGAAACATAGTTGTAGGGAATCTCGTTCGGAAGATCTCGCGTCGTACGGTGAGCTTAGACACACCCCTATGGCCTGCACAGAGCCCCACAGTGGCCACACCCCATAAAGGGAGTATATAAACCTGTGATGCAGTTTAATAAACGCCATTTTGCTCATCCATCATATTGATGTCATGAGCACTTGGCCCCGAGGTGAGAGTCCTCAGGGGTGAGGTGTTTGTCCTCGGACTCCAGGACCAGTAGCTGAAGTCCCTCGCTGCAGCTCCAAGAACACGGAAAGCAACACATAGTCTTCTGTACAAGTGAACTAAAATAGAGGTATGAAGCTGAGCTTCAAAGAGGAGCACTAACACCAGTTGAACACAAGTAAAAAAGAAAAAAATAATTAAATCTTCTGTTCTATACTATGTACAGAAAACTTAAATTAGCTATTCATGCTATTTTGTTTTTCAATCCACAAATCATTCCCACCTTTCATTCTTCTATAATAAGCTTCACTTCAGCGAATTTCCTTACAAGCAAGATCAGTGGTACTTCTATTGAGTCTTCATTCTGACAGAAGTTAATCTTCAATAACAGGATTTGCACTCAGTCAAAATGTATTAGTAAGAATGCTGGATGTAGGCCAAGTGTACTATTTTTAGATACTCATATTTTTTAAATTCTTCTGTATTATAAATTAATTTTGTGCAGTCTACAAGAAAATGCATTATTTTTCATTATATGGGTATAGAATTGTCTCAGTCAATAAGCCAATTCCTCTGTAACTATTCAGAATGCAAATCCATGTATTCTAGCTGAAGGCTATTATCAGCCAGAATGCATGAATTTATATAAGCATTATATGATAGTTGTAAACACTAAGTGATTTGTTATGTTCTGATTGGCTATTGCTCTCAGAACTTCCCATCCATAAGCTGCAAAGATCATAGGATCACAGAATGTCCTGAGTTGGAAGGGACCCATAAGGATCATCAAGTCCAACTCCTGACTCCACACAGGACCTGCCGAATCAGAGCATATGACTGAGAGCATTGTCCAGACACTTCTTGAACTCAGTCAAGCTCAGTGCTGTGACTGCCTCCCTGGGAAGCCCGTTCCAGTGTCTGACCACCCTCTCAATGAAGAACCTTCTCCTGATATGTAACCTAAACCTCCCCTGATGCAGCTTCATGACATTCCCTCGGGTTCTATCGCTGGTCACCAGAGAGAGGAGATCAGTGCCTGCCCCTTCGCTCCCCGTGATGAGGTCTCCCCTCAGCCTTCTTTTCTCTAGACTGAGCAAACCAAGGGACTTCAGCCTCTCCTCATACATCTTCCCCTCTAGACCCTTCACCATCTTTGTTGGCCTTCTTTGGACACTCTCCAATAGCTTTGTGTCTTCCTTGTACTGTGGCGCACAAAACTGTACACAGTGCTTGAGGTGAGGCCGCACCAGCACAGTGCAGAGTGGGACAATCAACTCCCTAGACCTGCAGGCAATGCCGTGCTTGATGCACCCCAGGATTCAGTTGGCCTTCCTGGCAGCCTGGGCACACTGTTAGCTCATGTTCATATTGGTGTCAACCAAGACCCCCAGATCCATTTCAGTGTGGCTGCTCCCCAGTGCGTCATCCCCCAGTCTGTATGTACAGCCAGAGTTGTCCCTACCCAGGTGCAGTTGTCTCTGTTTTAGTCTCTGTTACAGTCCTGTAATAACACTAAAGCCAAGAGGGTGAAATAATATAAATACACAAATATCTATTCATCTTAATAAGATATCCCACCAATTTTTATTAGAATATCCTGTTTTCAGTTGCTAATAACAATGCATAACTTAAAATATGTTTTAGATGATAAATGTTCAACTTGGGTTGAAGATCTTTTACTCTCAATATTTATTTCTGAAAAAAATAATTAAAAGAAACTATTTCACATTTGGAGTGGTAGGCAGTGCAAAACTTCACTTTTAATGTTTCAAACAAGGTGCTACATTGGCTGAAATTGAGAACATCACCACTTCACGGTTAGTTGCTGAATTGGGTTTGCATAGCAAGGTGGGGTTTTTTTTGAGGGGCTGGTGGTGCTACAGGGGTGGTTTCTGCAAGAAACTGCTAGAAGCTTCCCCTGTGTTCCATACAGTCAATGCCAGCCGGATCCAAGACAGACTTGCCACTGGCCAAGGTCAAGCCCATCAGTGACAGTCGTAGTGCCTCTGTGATAACATAGTTAAGAAGGAAAAAAACACCAACAGCAACAGCATCTGGAAGAGAGGAATGAGAATACATGAGAAGAACAAGGTCAGTGAACAAAGAGGGAGAGGAGGTGCTCCAGGCACCGAAGTAGAGATTCCCCTGCAGCCTGTGGTGAAGACCATGGTGAGGCAGGCTGTCCCCCTGCAGCCCATGGAGGATGATGGTGGAGCAGCCTGTGGAGGACCCCATGCTGGAGCAGGTGGATGTCCGAAGAAGGTTGTGACCCCATGGGAAGGGCATGACCTGTCCTGGCATGAGCTGTGGCCCTATGGAGAGAGGAGTCCATGCTGGAGCAGGTTTGCTGGCAGGATTTGTGGCCCCATGGGGGACTCACACTGGAGCAGTTTGTGAAGAACTGCGGCCCGTGGGAAGACTCACGCTGGAAAAGTTCATGGAGGACTGTCTCCTGTGGGAGGGGCCCCATGGTGGAGGAGGGAAGAGTGTGAAAAGTGCTCCTCCTAAGGAGGAAGGAGTGGAAGACCCCTGTACCACTGGTGGGGAGGAGTTAGAGAAAATCAGGTGTGAAGTTGAGACTGGGAAGAAGGGAGAGGAGGGGTAAGGTGTTTTAAGATTTAGTTTTTATTTCTCATTACGCTATTCTGATTTGACTGGTAATAAATTAAATTAATTTTCCCAAGTTGAGTCCATTTTGACCATGATGGTCATTGGTGAATGATCTCTCCCTCTCCTTATCTCAATCCATGAGACTTTTGTTATAATTTCTCCCCTGTCCAGCTGAGAAGTGATAAAGCAGCTTTGGTGGGCACCTGACCTCCAACCAGGGTCAACCCACCACAGCTGTTTTAAGTTAAGCACTAGAAGTGAACCAACAGGTATGCCTCAGACATGCACAGAAGCTGTAATTCAAATACAGACAAAAAAAAAGCGCCACAAATACCTGTGAAGGATGAGAAAGGGGGCTATCACAGAGAGTAGGCTGAGATGAAGGATCTATATGACAGTACAAAAACTTGCTGAAAAATGAAGACTAAGACCAAGAACTGGAGAGCAGGAAAGTGAAAGATAGCATAAGGAGCCACAGATGAATGAAGGCAATGGTAGAGGTACCAGACATGAAAATAAGAGCCTACACAGAGTGGACTACAAATGGCTTAGGTCTAGTCAAAAGGGAATGGCAAAAAGAGCATACAGGTGAGGCGAAACAGGCAGACTCTGCATTTTCTGGAGTGCATACCCTCAGGAATCAAGCCTGAGAATGGATCCTATGCCCTCAGCAAGCCACGTCCAGCCAGTGAGGCAGAGTTGTATGGAAGCATCCTACAGCCACTGGGTGATGACCCACTGTGGAGTTAACTTATTGAATCATTAAAAAACTAAGAGTAATTTTCAGTATTTCAATTTTACTTTTAATTTTTACTCTATTACCTAGCAGGGAACTGCATTCATAAAGTGATTAATTATTTTATTAGGACTGTCCAATTCTACTCTCAGCTTTCAGCTATAATTGTAATGTATTCCTTATCAGTCACCTGCTTGCTGCTCCTCCAGTAAGTGTCTTCCTCCAAAGAGTTACAGAAAAAAAATCGAAAATAAAATCTCGTGACAGTGTAATTACTGGGAGAAGACAGTGTCATGGTTATAGACACATTCTAGATACAGATCAATGGATAATGAAATTTATAGCAGCTATGAGAATATAGAGAATGCACATCAGAACAGAATAAAAAAAATAGGTTTTTTTAAAGAAACTCATGGATTGAGATAAAGACGGTTTAGTAGGTAAAGCAAAACCCGTGCACACAAGGAAAGCAACACAAGGAATTCATTCACCATTCCCCATGAGCAGGCAGGGGTTCAGCCATCTCCAGGAAAGCAGGGCTCAATCACACACAGCAGTTACTTGGGAAGAGAAACACCATCACTCCAAACACTACCCCCCTCTCCTTCCTCTTTCCCCAGCCCCTTATACACTGAGCATGGTATCATATCGTATGGAATATCCCTTTAGTCAGTTGAGGTCAGCTGTCCCAGCTGTGTTCCCTGCCAACGCCACACGCACCCCCAGCCTATACTGGCTGGTGGGGTGGGCTGAGAAGCACAAAAGGCCTTGGGTCTGTGTAAGCCCTGCTCATCAATAACAAAAACATCTCTGTGTTATCAACATTGTTTTCAGCACAAATCCAAAATACAGCCCCATACCAGCTACTGTGAAGAAAATTAACTCTATCCTAGCCAAAACCAGGATATTATTCCATCTTTTCCTTAATAACAATTTTAAAAATTTCATTTCTAAGTCATTCCATTATCCTTATACAGGGTTAGAAGAGGAATAAAGGGAAAAAATGTTGTCAGTTGTTTTGATGATAAAACTGAAATTAAAACATGCAGAGTAAGTATTAATTACTCAAAAGGATTCAAAGGTTTCACTGAGGTTCATTTTGGTAACTATTGGGAGGTGAAATAGGAAAATTTATGGAGTATGAAACTGATGTAATTAAAGATAATATAGTCTGGTAGGCATGCTTAGCCATGATTTCTTGCTTCTATACTTTTAATAACTTCAGTGGCCAGAGCATGTCTTGTAACTCATTTAAATATTCCAAAGTAACAGTGACCCATGTATTTAAATGATTGTTCATAATAGGAAGTATCAGAATGATGGCTTAGTTTATAGTCAGATATCATAAAACAGGGTTTTTTTTCTGTTGTTGACATTTGTTTCAATAAACCATTTAGGAAATTTGCTGTTAACATTCTACTGTCACTTTCCTTCGCACTGGAAAAAGATTTCACACAGTTTCTCAATTTTTACAAGTTCTCAGCTAAAAATTCTCACTCTATAAACAGGATGATATATTCAAAAAAATCCTCATTGCTTGTGTGTTTAATTTTTTCAGAGCAGCTGCTTAATGTCCTTTTTCATCTGGTTCCTTATTTCCTCATCTGAGTGTCCTTTTCTCAAGAATCTGATGTGGATTTCATGATCGAGCAGTAAAGTTTTACCCACAGCACAAGTTTGTCACTTGACCATTGTAGAAAATGTTCTTTTTTTGCCACAGCGTTGTCTGTTGTTGTAAGGCACATATGAGGAGAGAGGAGAGAGGAAGGAAGCGGGGTCCAGGGGCCTCAGTCTAGCTCGTGGACTCCCAGATCCCAGCGGCCAACACCACAGGAGTTTTCTGTGTAGCTTGTAAGAAGCTGATAATCAAGTGACTTCAAGTACAGCAGATGCCCAGCATGGGATGACTGTGCTGCTTATCAGAGTCTTCAATATTAGCATAAAACCAAACTGCTTCTGACTTTTTCCAGAACAACAGTATCTTCCCTTGAAACCAATACAGTTACAGAGGTTTCTGGCCAATATTTAAAAAACAACTGTTTTTCAGTTGCACTTTTGAAACCTAAATGATAGTAATCCCCTCATGATTTAAGTTGGCATGATGTCATTGCAGTCAATAAGGCTGTTTGATTTACATCAGTAGAAGATGTGGCCCATTTATCTTCTTTCTCAGTTTAAGAGCAATTTGCATATACTTGGGAGTAAAATATCAATCACTGTTCATACCTTGACAAGCTTGGCTGAAAGTTTATAAAACACAAATATATGTGAGTGTATACATATACATACACACATAAATACATGCAGTTACAATTACTACTGTCTGATCTGGAGAAAAAAAAAAAAAACAAAAAAAAAAACCAACCCAAAAAAACCCCCAAAATTAGAAATTCATGTTTCAGGAACAGAAGCAGTAAAACCAGGAATTTACCAATTTTTTTTTTTATTTTTTATTTTCTTTGCTCTATGCCATATGTCTTTTTTCTCCATTTCTTTCTGTATTGAAAACACCTACACTGAGCATGCAGTGTGCAGAGCCAGTCTTGCAAATATGCAGCTACCAAGCAAGAAACTGTGTATCTGTATCGGGAAAGAAATAGAAATAATTAAAATTATGCTAACAGAACATGGTAATGTAACATTCAAAATGTCAAAACGATTTCTCTGTGCAGTGCTATCATGGCATTCCACAGCCGTAGCAGCTCTCTCAAGGCTAGCTCTTGTGTTTCTACATTGGCCAGAGCAGACAGGACTTTGTCCTCTCAGCTTTAATTTATGGCTCATCTTCTTATGTACTCACACTGCTTTCCCCAGGAGCACTTTCTTCGCTTTCAATTTAGTTAAACCCTCATATAAGCTTCCTATCATAGACAGTAGCTCATGGAACAAGCAAAGCTGCTGCCAGTGCATTGCTCACAGTATGCTCATTTCTTCATGCTGTAGCTGGTTTGTGTGTCTTCAGTTTTTCTCTCATGTTGCAACGATATTGGGCAGACACTGTTCACTACTGTGTTTGCATACTTCTAACACAGTGCTGCACATTGGTCCTTACACACATGTGTAATAAATGTGATTTTTAATCAGGTTTAGCATTGAAAGGAAGCTCTACATCTTACTGTTGTTTAGGCTTCTATGTCTCCATTTGTTCAGTCCTGTATACCACAGTTCTTGATGCATTTTGTAACTTAAAACACTTACTCATAACAAAAAACACATGGGAAAAAAAAATATTGTTTTTCCCAGTACTACAGTTACAATATTTCACAGACTTTCACCAAATGAGCAATGTTCCAAGTTGCCTGTATATGCATTTCTGAATGAAAGTTATTTTTCTTTTCACTCTAAAAGAAATCAGAGAAGTTGTTTAACTTCTTTGTTAAACAAAGAAGCTTGTTTAACTCAACCATTTTGCTTTTTGAAAGTAAAGAATGAGAAAATTAAGTATAAGAGTTAATAAGCTGGATTTTTTCCTCATGAAGACACGTCTTCACATGACTGACCTGTATTACATGATTTCCTTTTTAAAAGGAATACTTTTTCCCAAAGAATTTCTACAGGAATAGGAAACATCTTTCTATATCTCCTAGTGCTTTCCACAAGATTTCTTCTTTCGTGGTACAAACAAAAAACTTTTGTGTGTTAGTATTGTGTTACAGCACCTAGAAATGCTGATTCTTTCAGGATCCTTCTTGCATTGTGTGGTATAAACATAAAATGGTATTCTGACTTATATCACCACCTCATAGACGCTTTCCAGACACAGAAGACTGCTATATCTGGTGCAAGGACCACATTCAATAACCATAGACAACTACAAAAGAGGCAGCAAAAAAACCCCCAAGCAGTAGCAGACGATAAACCTCCTGTGAGTATAGCCAGCGACCTGGGAACTTGGCAGGGTTTTTAAAAGGACAGTGCACAGTCTGTGCATACAGTTTGAAAAGTTCACTTCATATATTGTATGCTGCTGCAGAAAATACACTCAAAAACTAAAGAAAAAGGATCTTTGCATTCCTTTTACAGAAGTAAGTAGGCTGAGGGTGGTGTTTTTGTGGGTTTTGTTTGTTTGGTTTGGTTTAGTTTCTTTTCCTTTTGTACCTATTTTTCAAACAAAATAATATGGAGAGATCCTTAGGCAGTAAAATATTTCTGTGAAAACAGGCAGGCAAGATTCAGTAGATTAACAAATAGAAGAAGAGAGAAGAAGAAATAAAATGCTTAGCATGGAAGCTAAGCAAATATTGGTGATGGAATTGAAAAATAGCAGTAAATTCAAGAAAAAAAAAAAAGCAGTGATAAACAACAGTAAAATCTAAAGATAGATTCAATGGGTGGGAACACCAGTCCTTGCAAGAAAAAGATACTTGTATTTGGAAGACTAAGAAAATCAGGATTCATTCAAAGTGGAATAAAGACAAACATCCAAAATCCTTTTTGCTGTGGTTAAGAAAGAAAAAAATGAAATAATGAATTTTGAAGAGGTACTGAAGCTTGAAGATGCTGTGAAAAGTACAAATAACATGCAGTTCAGCAAAATTTGAACTTTATGCTTACCTAGTTTTCTAGATTGAAGAAATGTTAACAGTAAGTAGAGTAAATTAGCAGAAATCAACAGAGGGATAGGGGAAAAGATGAACAAAAAATCAAAATCAAATCAACCTGAAAACATTAATTATTTTCATTTTCATGAATCACATGTCATGTTCCTGTAAACATCTATCTACTTGGAAAGGATGACATTTTTATCACTATTGGATGCAGTATGCAAACAAAACACCCCAAATAAAAATGGATCTGAACTACCATTGTAGGTAGAATGAATCACTTCAGAATAAATGCTCTTAGAACTAAACTTAAGAGGGACAGAAGTTTCCATGATTCCAGATGGGGCATGTGGAAGGGTAGAATGCAGAGGGCACAGAACTTGATCACCTGAATACTAAGTACTTATAGGTTTAGACAAAGATGATTTACAGATTCATCTTCTGAAAATATGGACCCTAAGTACAGAATGCCAGTAAAATTGACTGTGAGTTATTTCTTGGATATGCTATTTCTACACCGTCATGTAATAGATGTTATAAAAAAAGTAAGAAAGAGGGTCCTGTTTCCTTTTCTGTAGAATTCAGGAATTTTGCAAGATATCAATATTAAACTAAATTTTTGAGTGCATTCATTCTTAAAGGCATTTTTTGTCTTTTCAAATATCAGTGTTCTAATCTGAAGAACAGTACAGCACTAAGCTTCCACTTAAACAGTACAAAATGTATTGAAGAGTTATAATATCCATATGCAGCAAGTGTGTGCCTATGCAGAAATTTACTAAAGATTACGCCCAATCATTACAGTACAAATAAACACAAACATTGCATATATTGAGAAATGTATTTGTCAAATAAGTCTGAAAACCACATTTCACTGTTTTCCTACAGTCTACAGGTATATATAATTATTTAATATACATTACTCTTTCAGTAAAACAAAACAAACAAACAAAAAAAAACCCCTCAGAAGCAGTCATGAAAAAAACCCACAAAAACACAATAGATACTGATATTTTCAGGTCGAACACTTCAGGGATGGGTATTTTTTTCCAATTCAGTCATATAAATAATTATTTTTCTTAGGTTTGGTTTTGTGGTGGTCTTTTTAAGAACGTTTTCATTTGGGTAATGATAATATAGAAACTTCTAAATGATAATTTAGAAATGATGGTTTAGAAGCTTCTTTTACCGTTTTTGAGATAGGAAATCAGCTGAAATTGATTCTTGCCCCTGAAGAGTTTCAACGAATCAGAAAAGTCCACTATGAACTATTAAGTCCTTATCAGCCCTCCTGCAAAACATTAACAGTAATCTTTGCTCTTCATATTAAACTATTGATTACCTTGCATTGATAGGTTGGTAACGACCACTATAATTATGAAGAAAGAATATTCTAGGTTTTTTTGGCAGAAGAAAACATGAGAATGGGCTTTCAGATAGTAAACTGGCTTCTGTACAAATAATAATTATATTTTTATGTATTCAGAATAATAAATAACTGAAAGTAAAACCAATGACACTTAGATTGCAAGAATAGGCCAACTTTGAATTAAACTTTACAGACTGTATGTATCATATTTATTATCTTACTCGTTTGAAGATAATTGTGCATTCATATGCCACACTCAGGAATTAACTCAAGAGTTAATTTTCAGAAGGAGCCAGACCAGGTGAGCCGAGCTGGCCGGAGCTATTCCATACCTGGTAACATCACACTCACCATAAAAGGGGGCTGTCCAGGGCGGGACAGGTTCATGGTGGCTCTGGGACGATCTGGGTGTGGGCAGAGCGTCAGGTCAATTGTTGGATCAGTAAATTGCTTTCTGTTATCACCTGTTGTGTATATTCCATTATAAATACTGCTGTTGCTGTTTCCCTCTCCCTTTGCTGTCCCAGCAAACCGTCCTTATCCCAGCGTGTGGTGTTTTTACCTTTGTTTTCCCATTCTCCTCCCCATCCCAACAGAGGTGTGTGTGTGGGGTGTGTGTGTGTGTGCGAACAGCATGGTGCTCAGCTGCCGGCTGGAGCTGAACCACAACAGTATGACTGAAGGATACTTTCTGGGAATTTTAATTTTTGGAGAGGACAGCAGGACACAAAACTCCAACTGCTTGGTTTGTGGGTTGTTTTCTTTTCCTTTTGTACGTATTTTCTTCCAAAGAACAAAATATGGAGAGATCCTCAGGTGATAAAAATCTCAACAGCTTTGTTAGATGAACCTCCTGCNCATTATAAATACTGCTGTTGCTGTTTCCCTCTCCCTTTGCTGTCCCAGCAAACCGTCCTTATCCCAGCGTGTGGTGTTTTTACCTTTGTTTTCCCATTCTCCTCCCCATCCCAACAGAGGTGTGTGTGTGGGGTGTGTGTGTGTGTGCGAACAGCATGGTGCTCAGCTGCCGGCTGGAGCTGAACCACAACAGTATGACTGAAGGATACTTTCTGGGAATTTTAATTTTTGGAGAGGACAGCAGGACACAAAAATCCAACTGCTTGGTTTGTGGGTTGTTTTCTTTTCCTTTTGTACGTATTTTCTTCCAAAGAACAAAATATGGAGAGATCCTCAGGTGATAAAAATCTCAACAGCTTTGTTAGATGAACCTCCTGCTCTCAATTACTAACATAGGCACTGATGCCATGAACAGTTATGGCCAAAACTCAGTTCTGAGAGGTAATCAGTGAAAAATTGATGGACATTGATTTTGGCCAAGAACCAGCCAGGGTAGATGTATTTCTGGAATACGAAGCTTTAAGACTTAAAAAAAAAAAACAAAAAAAAAACAAAACCACCAAAAAAACCCCCAAACAAACCTACAAATTAAGATTAAACTGACCTAGGAATTAGGTAATGCAAGCTCTATACTCGAGCACAGGTCATTCCTGGGAAAAAAAACAACAAACTAAAACACATCTTCACCTAAAGTATATCCTGCCACTCAAATTCGGTTCTTTTACTGATTGCCAAAGTCAAATCTCTGTTGTGTATTTTCCCCTTAATAAAATGTATCTACTTAGATCAGAAGATATTGAAATCAAAAGAATGGTATATCCGTCAGATTCAATGCCTTTGAGTAAGACCTATACACAATGCATTCTCCTTTTGTTATTTCACATTTCCAGTGGAATACCGGGGGGAAATGGTGGTTCTTTTTCAGAAAATTAAAATACATGACAGAGAGAAAGGTATACTGTCAAAGGTATTTTTTGTTGTTGCTGAACAAAAAGGTTAAAATTGTGGGACTTGGTCAACACAATCTCAGATACTAAGAGGTAGTATACGTTATTTTTGATGGAGATATTTTATGTATTTTGATACTCTGGATAATTTTGTGCATTTTTTTCTCTCTGATAATGTGTTTTATAAGTTATGTTCATAAATATCGTTTCAAAAGCATTTAGCTTCATGGAAAGCATGAGAGATGAAAACATTTACAAAACATTAACTTGTTCTGTTTACAAAACATTAACTTGTGCTATGCTTTAAAAAAAGGGAAGACCAAAAAGCCTTTTGCAAAACCCACTAAGATTCTTTAGATGTGAGAAAGCTTATACAGGTTGTTCAGTACAGATCTCTAGCATTTCAAAAGCAAAATATTTATGCAGCATTTTAACAAACAAAAAGAATTATGCAAATTTTCTGTGAATACCAATTCAGAATCTTATAATTATTTGAAACTCCCTATTGCTCTTACAAGAAAAATAGCAACCAGCATTGGACAGACTGCCAAAGAAGGAAAGGTACATAAAGACATACTGAGTTTATGTCAAAGAGATGAGAAGGGTGCTAATTAAAATTAAGAGTACTTACAAACCACATTTTTATTTTATTTTATTTTATTTTATTTTATTTTATTTTATTTTATTTTATTTTATTTTTATTTTTTTTATTATTATTTTAAAATTGAAATTATTAAGCAGCAGTAGGTTCTGAATTTCTGATGGGGAACAAAGGAGCACAGAAAAATCACCACAGTAAAGTGAAAAAATGGTTTGAATGAAGGAGTTAGAACACTGACATTTCACTTCAAATATTTTGTCAAGTTGATATTTCCCTTCTTTCATAGCAAAACTATCAGCATTGGAAATAATAAAGGATATTCAAATATCAGTAAGATGTCAGATATGCTTGTTGTGATTTAGAGAGTACTACAAATTTCATTACAAGTCGTTCAACAATGGCTCTTGAGAAGACTAGGCTGTTCTGTGACTTTGTTACAGACAAAATTTGCAAAATGGAAGATCTTAGTAACTACAACCATGAAATTTAAAATAATTTAAAAAAGAATACAAAATTCAACCAAACAAGGACCAACTGTAAATAAATGTCTAAGTTGCTTAGAATGTTATTCTACTTGTTTCACAAAAAAAATATATCAGTGAATAATTTCTTTAAAGTATCTGGAGTATAATTTGATTCTTTGTCCTTGAAATGTAGAAACTCTCTTATTCACAGTCACCAAATGAAAGCCTATGGAAAAAAGTATTAAATGTGAGAAAAAAATCCAGTGTACAAGAAGAGAGAAGCATTTTAAGACTATTTGAAAAATAAGAATGTTGTTTGGGCACCAATGAGCAGCAAAGACACAAGTGGTGTTGATGTGTTAGAAACCACAGAAACACCGGAGAACAGTTACCTAGGAATTAGGGTTTGTCCCCCAAAGAAAGGTGACAGGATCAGTAGCCCAACTGAAGTGCATGTACACCAATGCACGCAGTACAGGCAAAAAACAGACAAAGTTGGAAGCCATTGTGTAGTTGGAAAACTATGATCTAGTTGCCATCTTGGAAACATGGTGGAATGACTGGCACAACTTGAATGCTGCAATAGATGGATATAAACTCTTCAGAAAGGATAGGCAAGGAAGGAGAGGCAGTGAGGTAGCCCTGTATGTTAGGGAATGTTTTGACTGTCAGAGCTTGATGATGGTGATGAAACGGTGAAGTATTTATGGGTAAGAATTAGGACGAAGGACAAAATGGCAGATATGATGGTGGGACTCTGTTATAGACCACCCAAACAGGAAGAAGAGGCAGATGAAATATTCTATGAACAGCTGGCAAAAGTCTGACGATTCCTAGCCCTTGTTCTTGTGGGGGACTTCAACTTACCAAATGTCTGCTACAATACAGTGGAGGGGAACCAGTCCAGGAGCTTCATGTAGTGCATGGAAAATAACTTCCTGACACAGCTGGTCAATGAGTCAACTAGTGAAGGCACCCTACTGGACCTGCTGTTTGCAAACAGTGAAGGACTTGTGTGTGATGTGATGGTTGGAGTCTGTGTTGGGCACAGATGTCATGAAATGATTCTTTGAGAAATAAAGAGGAGGGTTAGCAGAGCTGCTACCTTGGACTTCCAGAGGGCAGACTTTGGCCTGTTTACAGGTCTGTTTGAGAGAGTTTCTTGGGAGGCAGTCCTGAAGAGCAAAGGAGTCTGGGAAGGCTGGACATTATTCAAGAAGGAAATCTTAAAGGTGCAGGAGCATGGCTGCTACTGGCTTAGATGGGCATACTCTTTGCTGGGTTAAAAAACCGGCTGGATGCCCAGGCCCAAAGAGCTGTAGTGAAAGGAATTAAATGCAGCTGGCCAGTCATAAGCGGTGTTCCCCAGGGCTCAGTATTGGGGCCAGTTTTCTTTAATATCTTCATCAATGATCTGGACAAGGGGATCAAGTGCACCCTCAGTAAGTTTGCAGNAGGTCTGTTTGAGAGAGTTTCTTGGGAGGCAGTCCTGAAGAGCAAAGGAGTCTGGGAAGGCTGGACATTATTCAAGAAGGAAATCTTAAAGGTGCAGGAGCATGGCTGCTACTGGCTTAGATGGGCATACTCTTTGCTGGGTTAAAAAACCGGCTGGATGCCCAGGCCCAAAGAGCTGTAGTGAAAGGAATTAAATGCAGCTGGCCAGCCATAAGCGGTGTTCCCCAGGGCTCAGTATTGGGGCCAGTTTTCTTTAATATCTTCATCAATGATCTGGACAAGGGGATCAAGTGCACCCTCAGTAAGTTTGCAGATGACGCCAAGTTGGGAGGGAGTGTTGATCTGCTTGAGGGTAGGAAGGTTCTGCAGAGGAACCTGGACAGGCTGGATCAATGGACTGAGGCAGCTGTATGAGATGTAACATGGCTCAGTGCCAGGTCCTGCACTTGCGTCACAACAACCCCATACAGCACTACCAGCTTGGGGAAGAGCGGCTGGAAAGGTGCCCAGTGGAAAAGGACCTGGGGGTATTGGTCAACAGCCGGCTGAATACGAGCCAGCAGTGTGCCCAGGTAGCCAAGAAGGCTAAGAGCATCCTGGTTTGTATCATAGTGTGGCCAGCAGAAGCAGGGAAGTGATCATCCCCCTGTACTCAGCTCTGGTGAGGCCACACCTCAAGTCCTGTGTCCAGTTTTGGGCCCCTCACTACAAGAAAGACATCGAGGCCCTAGAGCGTGTCCAAAGAAGAGCAACGAAACTGGTGAAGGGTCCAGAGCACAAGTCTTATGAGGAGCAACTGAGGGAACTAGGGTTGTTTAGCCTGGAGAACAGGAGGCTGAGAGGAGACCTTATTGCTGTCTACAACTACCTGAAAGGAGGCTGTAGCAAGGTGGGTGTCAGCCTCTTCGATCAAATTGCAAGTGATAGGATGAAAGGAAACAGCCACAAGCTGGACCATGGGAGGTTTAGATTAGATATTAGAGAAAAAAATTTCACTGAGAGGATTGTCTATCGCTGGAACAGGCTGCCCAGGGAAGTGGTTGAGTTACCATCCCTAGAGGTATTTAAAAGACACATAGATGTGGTGTTTAGGGACTTGGCAGTGTTAGGTTAATGCTTGGACTTTGTGATCTTAAATGTCTTTTCCAACCTGAACAACTGTATGATAAGATGCAAGACTAGATCATCTACTATAGATCTATATCTATGTCTCCAACATACCAAATTACAGACATATTTATATTGAAGCAATACTGAACAAATCAGAATTCCAAGAAATAAATGGGCTTTGCGACTGCATAGTGTGGTGGGTTGACCTTGGCTGGAGGCCAGGTGCCCACCAGAGCTGCTCTATCACTCCTCCTCCTTAACTAGACAAGGGAGAAAAAACTATAACGAAAGGCTCGTGCGTTGAGATCAGGACAGGGAGAGATAATTCACCAATTACCATCAGGCAAAACAGACTAAATTTAGGTGAAAAAAAAAATTTATTTATTATCAAGCAAAACAGAGCAGAACAATGAGAAACAAACCCAAATCTTAGAACATCTCCCCCTACCCCTCCCTCCTTCCCAGGCTCAACTCTGCTTCCGATTTCTACCTACTCCCACTGAGTGGCACAGGGGAACAGGGAATGACAGTTGTGGTCAGTTGATCACACGTTGTTGCTGTCGCTCCTTTCTCCTCAGGGAGAGGAATCCTACACTCTGCCCCTGCTCCAGCATGGGATCCCTCCCATGGAAGACAGCTCTCCATGAGCTTCTCCAACATAAGTCTTTTCCATGGGCTACAGTTCTTCACGAACTGCTCCAGAATGGGTCCCTTCCATGAGGTACAAATTTTCAGGAGCAAACTACTCCAGCATGGGTCCCCCACAGGGTCAAGTCCTGCCAGCAAACCTGATCTGGAGAGGGCTCCTCTCTTCATGGGGCCACAAGTCCTTCCAGGAGCTTGCTCCATCACAGGCTTCCCATGGGTTCACAGCCTCCTTCAGGTGTCTCCACCTGCTCCGGCCTGGCGTCCTTCCGAGATTGCAGGTGGATGTCTGCTCGGCCATCATCCTCCATGCGCTGCAGGGGGACAGCCTGCCTCAACATGGTCTTCTCCAGGGATTTCAGGGGAATCTCTGCTCTGGTGTCTGCAGCATCTCCTCCCCTTCCTTCTTCACTGACCTTGGTGTGTGCAAAATTTCTCACATCATCTCACTCCTCTCTCTGGCTGCAAAGCTCTCTCTAGGTTGTTTTTTTTCCTTCTTAAATATGTTATCATACGGGCACTACCACTGTTGCTGATGGACTCAGCCTTGGTCAGTGGTGAGTCCGTCTTGGATCTGGCAGGCGTTGATTCTATTGGACACAGTGGAAGCAGATTCTTGCAGAAGCCACCTCTGTACCTCCCTCTGCTACCAAAACCTTGCCACGCAGACCTGATGCACACATAGAAATTCTTAGTGCAGCAGTTCACAACTGGTACAGCAAAACAAACCTAAACCCACCACAGCATGAGAAGGATATTAGAGATAATTACAGCATGAATAGAAACAAAAAAATGTGAGTAAATATAGCCACATTTTTCCTTAGCAATGTCCCAGTGGAGATTTTACTTCAAGCAACAGGTTCATGGCAGCAGGTTTCAGGGTTTAATACCCCAGAGTCAAAAGGAGAAGGAAAGATGTTAACATTCCTCAGCAATAAAAGCTGGACTAAAATAAAGTGCAGGTGAAACTTATTTGTAAATTTAAGTTTATTTTTTTTTCTGATAAAAAATATCAATAGAATCTTATTTTTGTGACCAAAGCAAAAGGAGGCAAGCACTAGTACTGTATTTCAGATTTCAGCAAGGATGCTTTAATATTTTAAAATTTTATGTCTAAAAATCTGTTATTTCTTTCCTATCTCCAAAGCAGTGCAATGAGACCTTATAGATGGTTACTACAGCCTATTCCACAAACCTCTCAAAGGTGTTTTACAGTTTCCTTACAGGACAGAATCAAAGCATAATTGACAACAACAAAATAGAAATGCAGAACTCCTTCAGACACAGCTTGTTAGTATTAAAATATCAAGATTATCTTGAACAAAAATACTCAATGTTTTACATAATTTCATTTTAATTGTCAACTACCCTGAAATATTGCTAATAAATAGATCCAGATACAAACAGCTGCAATTAAGATATGGATGTGTCATACTGTTCACAATTTGACATGCAATATTGATAGCTTCAAAAGTATTTTTATTTTATGTGTCATTAAGAACAGGATAATAGAATCTACAGCTCTCAAAATTGGTCATAAATTCTAGTTCTTTATATTCCAGTTTGTTCAGCTACATACTACTCAACACAATATGTATAAAAGTCAACTACTTGAAACCTGTTTGAAAGTTTTAACTAATGAGTCCTTCATAACTTATGGACATTTTTAGAAGTGGAAGAAAAGTAGTACTGCAATGATTTTTATAAGGCACAGACTCAAGCTGTAACAGACCGGAAGTGATTTACATGGATCCAGACTTCATTTTGGAACTCATGTCAGGTCACCACAACATTAAATTGATTCAGTCAAATGGATGCATGTGCAAGTCATTATGATTGTATCCATACTTTTCAAATTAGTTTTGAGTATTTACATTGAGGATTACCATTTCCTGTAGACTTCCTTATTTTTCACAATGAATTTCTCCTACATAACAATTAATTGTATACAATAACAATGACAAACAATACTTAGTTTTGAAAATAATTACAAGAACCAAAATTTGCTAATTTGAAGGAGTAAAAGACACCATCTTTTAAGGGTTTTTTTGCCTATCATTCTCATTCTGTATCTGTCAGACATTGTGTCCCACACCTAGCCTTTGGCAGGTTGAGAGGAATTCCTAATATTCTTGAACAAAGGTCAAGGAGGACAGAAGCATTTTACAAATGGCATATTTACACTGATCTCTGTCAGCCAACTTTCTATAAATTGTTTCCTGTCTACTACAACTGAAATTGTACATATCTGCTTCATATTTAGTATCCGGATGAGGCTATCACCAGAAAATATGGAGAGGAGAAAAAACTCTATATAAATCTTGACAAGAGGATGAAAAACTAGTTTAAAATATCCCCCGCATTAAAATCAACTCCATAATTCTAAGAACATTAGGAAATCTTTAGTCATTCAAGGAGCTATTGTATTAACATTTCAAATATTAATATCCTGGCCAGATTAAATAATGTATTTCAAGTTCTACTTGTCATTGTGTTAATTATTTCCTTTAAATTACAGAGAGCAATAAGAATACAGCTATAAATGTATCTGCATTGAAAAAATACAAGTAATTTAATTAAAATCAGATAAACTTTAAAAGAAAGAAGAAAATGTCTGTCCTTCTGTCTTATATTTTTTGATAACATAATTCAATTTATTATCATTACAGCACTTTCTGGCTTCAGTTACAGCATGGAGTTGAAGACCATGTAGCATCTTCAACTTAAGTACAGGACAGGATAGAAACACATAGTTTCTTTTTGAGTAAGTTGCTTAAAAAGCAGTGAAATTAGAGAAAAAAACAATTTAGTTGAAAGCACACAGAATCCTAGCTTTTGCCCTTGTTTAAAAATCTTCACAAAATGTTGTAGCCAAAAGAAGACATTACTGTGTAATGAATTGAATTAATTTTGAATTTCTTAATTATTAAATCAAACATTTGAAAATAAAAAGATGGTATTTCAAAAAGGTTTGAAGAAAAACAGAGTGATGTGCTGATCCATAATATATTTATCTTCCTGTTACAAAATAAGCAAACAACCACTCCCCAGTCCATCCCTGGAAAGCTCTGACCTCTCTCTTGAAATCATGACACATAAATCACCCTGAAATTGTCTTCTAAATCAGGTTAATTATGTTTTCATGGATATAACATCCTGCCAGAGATTGCCTTCAAAAAGGTGTGTGAGGAGGGCAGTAAAAAATGGCAGACCAAAGGCAACCTCTGGTACATTAACATACCCATCTTCAGCATCTCATAGGACTTAGGTGATGTATTTTAATTCGCTGTCAAAATTACAGCCAGTTCGAGACCCTTCTCATGTGCTTATGAAAAAGTATGTCAGTACTGTGATATATAAGCACACCTTATGTCACAGGTAACAAAACCTGAAAATAAAAATATGTATCTGAGTACTGGGAAGATTTTTTATATTTCACCCAGAGCAAAGAAGCATTAACAATTCTGTAATGCTCAGGTTAAAAATTTAGCTTTATTGTCTGTGATTAAGCTGTGTTTTCTGCTTTATAAGGAGTGTCTGCTACTTACTTCATCAAATATTTTTAAATTGCTTTCTGATTTTTACATGAGAAGTATGATTTTTGAGTAACGTAATCAAGTGAATAACATTAGATATATCTCTGTTCTCACCTCCAGCAGAGATATTTGGAAATTATTTTTGTTTGCCTTTCATCATGATTTTCAGAGGTAAAGTTTTTCAGGATTGTGAGTATCAGTTGGGCCTATAGCATCTGCACAATGCCACAAGAGGACACAAAAGCAATGTATTTTTCCATTTGCTGTTTATTAATGACAGAGTTTATCTAGTTCCACATACATATCTGTATCAATAATATATTTTTGCCTCAGTCTTGACTTCAGGTCTCTCCATAGCAGTTTATTCCGTGGTCATTTAATGATTGTTTTGTGTGTAATAAATTAATAGAAAAGGTAGAAGTCTGAACTTTCTTCAGAACTGAACTAATGTGAACAAACTCGATAGATGTATCCATAATACTTTGGCATTCAGTTGGTGTTTAAATTCTGCATTTAACTTAGGCACAGAAAAATGTGTAATGTGTTAAATACTTAATAACATGTTTTTAATTCCTCAATCCAGCCTTCTTCAAAATTTCAGACTCATTTCGGTTTAGGTTTTGGTTGGGTTTTTTTGCCACTGTGGACAGATCATTTTCCAGTTTTATTTGAAAACACAAAAATTTTAAAATTCTTCAAGTTAGGCTCATATACCGAAGCAAAGTTAAGGTCAGCTTACATATCAGTCCTAAAAAGTAAAGAATTTTTCTTAAGGAATTTATGGGAAAAAAAATCAGTAATGATTTTGTAGCTTCATTTCAAAATAATAAATGTAGAAGATTGCTAAAATGATATTTTCTCATTTCAGGAGGACAGTGTGTGAATGCAAAGAAAGCAAGTAATATGAATAGAAACTACAAAACACCAACAAGCATAAAGTAAGTACAGAATCATAGAATCATAG
>VWZZ01005592.1:0-47975 GCA_013399095.1 Psophia crepitans
AGGAGGACAGGGTCCTAGCAGGATTGGGGAGACTCGAGATGGGCCTCTCTCGCTCTGCACCACCGCTCCTAGCAACATGAGTGTGGAATGAGCTAACGCCTGTTATTCAGCTCCTGAGTGAGCTGGGTAGAATCATAGAATCATTAAGGTTGGAAGACACCTCAAGGACCATCCACTGCAGGGGAGAAGAATGTCACCAGCTCTGTGCTGTTATGTTGAGGAGGCTGCTGCAGCAAAGGAGGGCCAAGCTCTCCAGCTGTGCAGGAGAGGTTGTTCTGGAGGTACACCTCAGGTTCCCCTTGAGCCAAGCACTGTTGGACCAACTCTTCAAACATGCAGACCCTCACCCCACCAACTTCCCTATTCCTGTGCACCCAGGCTCTTAACTGAATGGAAGAGCTGTAAGTCCCATTCTTGAAGGCAGGCAGATGTTTGCCACGAAGGCTTCCCTCGCTCCCACCTCACCCTGGAGCAGTGCTGGGCTTTGTTCCCCACTGCTGTGTTCTGGGGCTGGGCCCTCATGCTGTGAAATGCCATGGCCTCTGTGTGCTGGGCACTTCAGGGCCTGGCCCTGCTGGGTGTGTGAGATGTTGTTCCCCCGCCTCACCCCAAGACCAGCACCATGGGGCCTGGCTGCTGGACCGTGCCTAGGGCTGCCCTGCATCCCTCTGCAGGCAGGTTTCAGCGGGCCAGACTCCCCGTGCCCAATTTTCCCCCACAGGGGACTAAGTCAATCTTGAGCCCTTCCTCTGTGGGGCCACTGGGGACAGGCGGGCCAACCCGAGGGCACAGCTTGCCAGTGCTTCCCCAGCATGCATGCCCTCTCCAGACCAGAATGGCGCCTGCACAGCAGCAGCCCCACACATTCCTGCCACTCTTCCTGGCAGTGCTGTGTGCTGCTCTGGGGGCTGGACCATCTCACTGTCCAACGAGACCCAGCAAGACCCACCAGTGATGCACTTAGCAGCAGGGCAGGACAAAGCAGAAGTCTCTGGGAATACTACTGCAGGAAAAGGCACAGCTTTCTGTCTCCACCAAGGCATAGCCCACTTTCTTCTTGGGGTGGGATCAGAAGAAGCTGGCCAGCCCACACTCTCCACGCTGCAGCATGGCATGGCATGGCACCACTGTTGCTCCCAGCATGGGCAGTGGTTGTCTGGCTTCAGCCACATATGCTGGTGCAGGGATGCACCCCATGGCAGGGGTGGAGGCAGGCACCATAGAGAAGGCAGAGTGAGGGACCATCAAAGAAAGCTCTGGGGACACTGGGAGAGCAGCCTCAGAAACTGGTGCCTTCAACACCTCACGTTACTGCCTTTCTTTTCCTCTCCAAATGGATAATTTCAGAGGAGAATCACTTTAAAAAATGGAACAGACCATTTTTTTAATCCATGTACAAAATAGTTAGAGCATAAGCGTCTTTGCATAACTACAGTACACTATTTCTCTTACAACAATTTTTAACCCAGAGCAATAGCACATTCAGTGGCTGGGCAGGGCTTCCTGAGAGCCTTTCCTCAATCAGTGAAGGGTTTTGCTATCCTCAGTCAGAAAGCAAGAGGGCAGCAACCTCCAGTTTAACAGTAAGGGCAGTTAACTAGACAGCAAAACCATAAAGCTGTGCCCAGCAGCAAATAGACTTGTCTGAGTGTAAAAAAGAATTGCCAGAACTAAGGTCCCTGCTTTAGTAGTGTGGTACTTTAACAACGCTGCTTCGTTTTGTGCCAACACTCGGCACAAAACTTGGCAGACACCTGGGAGGGTATTTATAATTAACAGAGACTAAAGCAGCTCCCTCTAACAGGCAGATGTAACTGAGACTTTGGACAGGTTTTAGCAGGCTGCAGTTTAAAGTTTATGACTGCAGTTACAAATTTAAAGAGATTGAAAAAAACCAACCCCACACAATGTTCACTTAGAATCCAAAGAAGCCTGAAAAAAACCTGTTAAGTGTTTCTAGAGGAGCGTAAATACGGCAAGTCATTGTATGGAGCAGTGACATAGCAGTGTCGATGAGTCCTGGGAAGGGAATGGCTGATGAGGAGTTAGGAGGAGGACTGAGGTACCACCAGAAGTCAAAGGTGGGGAAGCTGAGGTGGAAGAGTGCAGAAGAAAAAAGTTGACTGAAGCAGTGTCCTTTCCTGTAGCAGAGCTGATGGAGGCTTCTCAGTTCTGGCATCTCCTGGGTAAGGTCTGTTTCCTCACCTTTGCTGCAGATTTGCTGACACTCTGTCAGACAGCCCCGTCAGCGTCCAGAAGTTTCGTTCTGACAGGAAATGACGGGGTGCAGCTGCGGTGGCTTATGAGACAGTCGTAGGAGTCTGTTGCTACCGGCTCTGCCTCCCATGTTCTATGAGGGACGCTGGTCCAGCAGAGAGCACCAAGCCATCCTTCTCTGTCAGACGTGAGAGCAAGACCTTCAATGTAAGGTTGTGTGATGGCTCATGTGTGACTGAATTAACTGTTTTCAGCTTGGCTTTTTTGAAGCAGGACTGGCAAGATCCATGTCCTTGCAGCTGGGGATGTTTTGTGCCCCCAGAGCTGCTACTGTGCTTTGGAAATCGCAGGAGGGAAAGCTGCTTTGATCTAGGAGGTCCTGACCTCAAAACAGTGTGAGCATCCCCAGCAATCCTCGGCTCACACTGGCCTCGTAGGTAGCTGGCACAGGCTTGGGGGCACTGTTCCAGCAGCGGTGCCAGCCCGTGTCTGTGAGGGTGGCTGCTTGTGGTAAACAGTTTGATTCACCGCACAGGCTGGCTGGGGGAAGCAGTAAAGGCGACAGAGCTTGTCTCTGCCCCATTTCCCAGTCTGGGGTGAGGCGCTGCCGGTGTGGTTTCTCTGGGGTGTTTTCTGGTGCCCCCCTGACCGCTCTCTTATTACAAGGGTCCTGTGTTAAGCCTGCAGGCTCCTGGTCCGAGCACTGGTCTGCCAGCCTCTCGGCCTGATCCTTGGAGTCTGTTCTACCTCCTTATTAAATTCCATCTGTAACCGTTCTGTTGTTGTTTTTCCTGCCTCCGTGATCCCCTAGCAGACTTTTAAGCTGGATTTCTTGGGTAAGAAGTGTGAGAGCCAGGTTCTGGATAAACCAAGAGTATGGTGCCAGCTACAAGACAGGCCTGGGAAAATTGAGAGGGTCAAAGACACATTTATTCAGTAGTGAACTTGAGCTGAGTTAGTTGGAGAGAAGGCACGCAGGTTGGTCCATTTGTATTATTCATGTTCATGACTGCATGTGGGTGTCTGCAAAGGCATTGCTCTGTGTCTGCATTGATCTCCTTGCAACGTGCTGGTCCTGGGAATGAGAAAACACAGCTGCGACCACCATGCATTCCGGCATTTGGTCATTCAGTCCCAGCAGGAAGAATCCCCTGTGTGCTGCAGTCCAGCAGTTGTCCATGACAAGAAAGTTGATCAGAGGGCTTGAGCACCTCTCCTATGAGGACAAGCTGAGGGAGTTGGGCTTGTTCAGCCTGGAGAAGAGAAGGCTCCGGGGAGACCTAGCTGCAGATTTCCAATACCTACAGGAAAGCTGGCGAGGGGCTGTTTATCAGGGAGTGCAGTGACAGGACAAGGGGAATGGGTAACTAAAAAAGGGGAGATTTAGATTAGATATTAGGAAGAAATTCTTCCCTGTGAGGGTGATGAGGCACTGGAACAGGCTGCCCAGAGAAGCTGCGGATGCCCCATCCCTGGAAGTGTTCAAGGCCAGGTTAGATGGGGCTTTGGACAACCTGGTCTAGTGGAGGGTGTCCCTGGCCATGGCAGGGGGGTTGGAACTAGATGATCTTTGAGGTCCCTTCCAACCCAAACCATTCTGTGATTCTATCTGTTTTAGGGGGGCATGTCCAAAATGGTTCCAGCTGCCCTTCAATTTCTTTTCATTGTGACTTAATTATTTGTCCAGAAGTCTTTTGCTTAGCTGTACTTCAGAGTGTATTTGTCTAACTGGAGACTAAATCCACTTGGAAGTCAAACCACAGGAGTTATCTTGGCCAAACCATCTTTCCCGTTCTCAGACACCAGTTCCCCGTGATGGAAACACGGCGTGGACGGATTGCAAGGCACAACCCTACAGGAAGGACTGTTGGAAATCATCCACTGTGCCTGCCAACCAGATCCTTGCTGTTCTCCCACCTCAGAGGAGGGCAGGGGTAAAACTCAGTGGCAGATCATCATTGATATAGCTAGAACATCATGGCATCTTGGAAGCACCTGAGTTCCTGCATGTGTGTTGAACTGCGTACTAATTCTCCACTGACGCCCACGGTGCCTTACCCTGAAATAGTAAATACCTGACCTGGTACTTTTTCTGCCCACAGTCCACTTCAGGTGTACTCTATGCACTTAAACATGGGACGCAACCGTCTGGATGTGCAGACACCCTCTTGTCCCCCACATCCCTCCAACAGTCAATTTCTGGGTTAGTTGGAGCCCCAGCTGCACGTGGGTGGGACTGAGGATGTGCCTTTACGCTCACTAAGGACTGCATGCTGTTGTCTCACAAAGGTGTACCACAAGCCCACCGCAGTAATTGAAAGGATTTCATCACATTTAGCACCCACGGGGATTTCCCAGGTCCTCTAGGTACACATTTAACCCGCTGGACAGCCTAGCTGGCTCCTGTAATTGTGTGTTTGAAATAGGTGCCAGGTTGCCATGTGTAAAAGTTGAAAAGTGTGTACAATGTGAAGATCCGTATGTTTCAGTGTGCCACACCACCACTAGGACCTACAGAAAGAGTAAGCAGAAAATGCTACTTTGCTTTTCCCAGTTAACAGAGAAAGGGCAATTTTTCTTCCACTTTTAAGGCGAGCCAGTAGGCATAAAGATTGATTAAACAAACGCTTCAGGGTTGGATATGTTTTATGTGGGGTTTTTTTGTTCTTTTTTTTTTTTGTTACCTCTACATGAAGATCAGTATTTTCTTTGCTTCCCTTCCTTACCTAGAACTGAATTTTTCTACATGTATTTTAAATGCAGTTGTAGCCGCCTCAGAGCTTGTTGATTTGCAGCACAGCAAGGAGTACCCTGAGACACTAGGGCAAAAACAAGCCCTACCTTGTTCTGCAGTCAGCTTTTGAACAGAGTGGGGAGAAACAACTGCTCCGTGGCAGAGGAAGTGTTACTGCAGCAGGGACATCCTGAGTGGAGGTGTCAAGCTGCCATGAGAGGCAGGCCAGCAGCTGAAGGGTGCTGACCTCCAGGAAGGGGTGGACTGTCCACCTACAGCAGGGCAGAGTTTCCACCTGGGTTCTGCTCCCTGGACAGCCCCTCCTCTCACCCCAACTGCCCCTTCCAAGCCAAGATCCATCATAGAATCATATAATCACTAAGGTTGGAAAGGACCTCTGAGATCATCAAGTCCAACCGTCAACCTAACACCACCATGCCTGCTAGACCATGTCCTGGAGCGCCGCATCTATGCGTTTTTTTGAAGATCTCCAGGGACGACGATTCAACCACCTCTCTGGGGAGCCTGTTCCAATGCCTCACTACTCTTTCCGTGAAGAAGTTCTTCCTAATATCCAATCTGAACCTGCCCTGACGCAACTTGAGGCCATTCCCTCTCGTCCTGTCGCTTGCTACTTGGGAGAAGAGACCGACACCCTCCTCACTACAAACTCCTTTCAGGTAGTTGTAGAGAGCGATCAGGTCTCCCCTCAGCCTCCTCTTCTCCAGGCTAAACAGCCCCAGTTCCCTCAGTCGCTCCCCATAAGATTTCTTTTCCAGTCCCTTCACCAGTGTTGTTGCCCTTCTCTGGACACACTCCAGCAGCTCAATGTCCTTCTTGTATTGAGGGGCCCAAAACTGGACACAGTACTCGAGGTGAGGCCTCACCAGAGCCGAGTACAGGGGGACGATCACCTCCCTGCTCCTGCTGGCCACACTATTCCTGATACAGGCCAGGATGCCATTGGCTTTCTCGGCCACCTGGGCACACTGCTGGCTCATGTTCAGCCGGCTGTCAACCACAACCCCCAGGTCCTTCTCTGCCATGGGGTCTGGCCCTTCAGCTGTGCAGGCCAGGTCCACCACTGTTCACCCCAGCCAAGGACAATGGGGCTACTACCCTATGGCTGTTCCTCACAACCTGAAAACACCAGGTTGTGTGTTTCTAGAGGAGTGCAAATAGGGCAAACAATTGTGTGAAACCACCTTGGAAAATCTGGATTATTAAAGTAACTCACAAAACAAAAATGCTTAGTGCACTATGGTGTTACCACAGAAAGATTTTACCAGTCACAGTAAGTGCTACCCACAGAAATAAGGGTTCTCAAAGTGCTTGAGCGTTCAGGGGTCAAACTTTGTGTGTGGGTGTCATCTTAGAAACTAAACAAACCTACAAAATAACACCACTACAACACAGCCACCCTCTCACAGAGCAGAACCCAGTCTCCAACAGCAAGGCTACAGAATACCTGTAAAAGTAGTGCTCAGCTAAAACAAAGTATATTTCTCTCTGCAGAAGGGTATTTCACTATTTTTAAAGCATGGCTACTCCACAAACATCCAAGGTAGAAGAGATGTTGTATTTTTCACAGACAAATTCTAGTTACAGGTCTCTGGAACTTGTAAATAATACTTAGAATACAGAATTTCAAGTCAGTGCAAAATGTACAGTCAAACACAGAACACATATTGCAAAATATATACAGAATTGTTCAAAGAACATAAGGACAAACAGATGCTTAAATATGAAAGAAAAGTCCATCTTTTATAAATTACTTTTTTTTTTTTAAAACCAATTAGTACACTAGGTATGTTATTTGTAGACAAGTTACCACAGCACAGTGATTTGCAAGGCAGACATTGAGAAACAAGTTACATCATTATAAGCCTGTTTTTGAGACCAATCTACAAGTAAATGTGATAATGCATTACTGGCTTGAGGCACACAATGTGGAAACAGTTTTCAACTACTTCAATGCTTATACTTGGTTGGTTTTTGTTTTTGTTTTTTTTTTCTGAGAATTCTCAGACAGATGCACAAAGAATAAGCACTAGACAGCAACAAATCTGTTCAATGGTCAGCTTACCTCAGCTTGTTGGGCTGAGGTGATTTATTACCAATGTATTAGAACATTCACAAGAAGTGACATCTTAGAGTATCTTGATATTGAAATAGCATTCATAAAACTGCTTGAAGTTGGATGATTTAAATAACCAGAGGTGAAAAACAGTTATTTAGGCAATAGTTAAGTCATAGTTTGAGAAGAGTTAAGATGTCATGGGTGGTTCATAAGTAGGAAGGACACAAATCTACAGCGAATTACAAACTCTGCAATGCTTTGCATTCAAAGCAGAGATGCTCCCTTCCAAGAATCAGAACTTGCAGCTTCAAGGTATCAATTGCTACTGTCTATATCATTGCTAATTAAACTATCTAAAGGGTAACTTGCTTTTGGCATGTTCAGAAAGCTGGAGTTATACAACTATTGCTATGCTACAGATCCCCAGTATTTTGCTTTAAAATAGCAGTGAAGGCTTTATAAGCACCTAAAATGACACAATAAATAGTAGTTCATGAAGCACCTCTTGCTACCCCATTTGGCAGGAACAGCAGCACAAAGAAAGGGATGCCATGGCGGGACAAGCTGTTAACTGTTTGACACAGGCACCTGTCGATTTGTGCCTGCCTGCCTTCCTTCAGAAAGCAAAAGGACCAACGTGTGGCATACCCTGTGGAGGGTGAAAGAGGACTGTAAGTGCCAAACAGTCACCAGACTTGTAATGTTCCTGCAGCCAAGCACAAGAACGGGCTTTCAGCTCTTTAACCTGCAGCGATTTGTATGGGGAAAAAGTTCTGCCTCCTACACCTGATGTTTTAGGAGTTGCTGCCAGAGGTGTGATATGGGATACACACAATATGAATTGAGCCATGTCTTCTGAAGTCAAGTCATCTCCCAAATAACACACTTGAACTGTGCACAGTGACGTGTTGATTGGGTCTGTCGCTATGAGAGCTCAGATAACTACACCAGTAACAGTGCTCTGTTAAAAAATACTTTGCTTTCGGATAAATCTCTAATATCTACGCACATTTCTTCCAAGACTTCAGACCAACTTTTTCTACAACACCGATCTGCTTATAAAACATCCTCATAAATTATCTTCACAAAAAATAAAGTGAATCTTCCAGGAAACGTGTTCAATACAACACATGTATCAGTAGAAATTCTGTCCTACGAGTCCATATGGGAAAAGTCATAACCCACACTTAAATCTCTCCAAAGGGACATAACCAGGAATCCACACCAGAAGGCAACTGTTTCATTAATTGTCATGTGAAGCGGAGACAATGCTTCCAAAACACAGAAAGAGCGCACTGTTTCAACTGACACGTATGGATTTACAATCAATAGTCACTGTCCTGTAAACATTGAAACCGCTGGTCTAATTGCAGGTTACAATTAGTACTTTGCAGTCATTTCACTGCATTCCGCACATACAACGGCTACACTGTTAAAATACATTAAATAGCAAAAGGAACGAAGGCTTTGAGCTGGATCTCTTCTACAAGCCAAGCGTCAAGTGAGTAAATGTTGACATTATAAATAAAACTTTAACATTACTTTTACGCATTATAAAATCAGTCTAATAAACCTAAATCTTAGAATAGCAGCCAATTTGTAGTTTAAAAATATATATATGAACTTTCAGTCAGTCAGCTATAAATACATACTGCAATGGGAGGAAGATACCATCTCTCATTCCCAAGCAGGCTTTCAAGAACACAGTATTAGAGATGGATGGGAAACAAGGAATGCTGCAGTCAGAGAAACTCCTGAACAGTTGCATTCTACAAACTTTTTATCGTTACCTGAAAGTGCATCTTTGTAGAATCATCCCCATATTTACAAGAAAGTACAAACATTGCAATTTTGCCACACCCTAAGCCCATCTAACCTGCGTTTTCTGTCAAGTGCAAAAAGTGTATGAAGGGATACATGCACTGGTGCATACAAGATCAAAGCCCGAAAACGAGGCAATGCTATCACCGTGAATCCAAGGTAGTTCAGTAGTTGCTGAGCCTTTTCAGCACAGCTGTTAAACGCCTGCAGTAGGAAGCCACGAACAGCCCAGCCCGATAGCCAGCGTGCTGCTTTAGCGCAGGATCTCCGTTCCCCGGCCCTCCACGCACATTCACCACCACACACTTGTGCCGTTGTTACCAGTTTCTGTATAAAGGCTGGGGCCAAAGGGCAGGAAGGCTGCCCGGCAGAAGAGGAAAACGCAGAGTTGCTGTGAAGGCTGTCAGGAAGAGAGGTACGAGGCGCGGGCTGGCGGAGTACCTGCTGCCAGGCCTCTCAAGCGCACCGCTCCAACGTACCCTGTTTCGGTGCTGGAGTACAGGCTGGCAGCTGCGCAACACCGGTCAGTACGCTATAAAATACTTATGCGGCCAAGTCTGTTGTGTCATCAGCAGAAGTGCTTTTTAAGCGTCACAACAGCTCCTCTTGCCTTCTCCTGCCGCGAAGCGAGGCTTCATTTGAGAAAGACACATTTATATGCCAACAGACTGCTGCAGAGTAACGTGCTTAGAGATTCCAAACAGCTGATATTCAAAAAAGTACATTATTCGCTCTTTAAAGAAATGCTATCTGTATAATACTTCAAAGAGGGTAACTGTGAAGATTAACAAACAATTGTCTATAGAAGGTCATTTAGTTTTGTTCCTTAAGCCTTGCAGTGGACTACGCTACAGCTTCTAGTTTTTAAAATGCTACAATAGCCATTGCCATTGATTTTTGACACATACAGACTTGAATAGTATCTAGAAAGAGGAGCTCAAACTGTACACATGCAGGAATTATACACAGTTGTGCTTTCACTATATTGCCATCACATCTTATTGGAAAGCATAGGTCCATTAGAAATATGTGCTGGGAACCTCAGTGGGACCAGTAAGAAAGCAAGCTCTGCCTCCTGTCCAAAACTGGCGAGGGAAAGATGCAGAAGTCAGTGCAATCAGAATGCTGTGACAGCAAAAGCTGTACAAGTAGGCACTGTGAAAGGAAATACAGTAAGGCCTGCTGTTAAAGGGTGTGTGCACGTGTGTGTACACACATACACATACATAAATAAAAAACTTTTGGCAAAATAACTGTTTCATTTAAAGATCCATGCAAAAGAAACATCAGCAGTTTAAACTAAATCAGGTGTAAAAGCCACGGGGAGACAGCAGCAAATTTTCTGAAGTAGCACCCGTACCTCAGGGATGAGCTGAATTTCCGTTCTCCTAATTCAAGACAGAACTAATGTGTTTACCCTGCAAGAGAGATTTTTAACCAACAGACCACCTTCTCGTCTGCCATAGTGGGATATTTGAAATGCACCGTGATTTTCAGGACCCTTCTCTCCCCCACACTGGCAAAGCCTAGTAGGACAGTCGCAAAAGGTCAGGAGTGCGTGGGTCAGCAGGAGAGGCGCCAGCTGTGCAGTGCGAGGTGAAAAGGCAGCATGGTAGGGAGAGGATGAAGGAGTGTGCTCAGGATAGCAATGAGCTTGCATCTCCTCACTGCCCATAGATTACTGTTCCTGCTCCTGTGTCCCTGATGTTGATTAACAACCTGTCTTGACGCTTTTGTTACTGCATTATTTAAAGTGCTTGGCCATGTGACCGCCCCGTTCTCGCACAATGTTACCGAGGCTCAGTGCTGAGAACCGTTTATCTGCCCACTATCGTGTAAATTATACTGCATCGTTCTGTTAAATGTGAAAGCTAACTCAAAATGTGTCATACTAACTGCAGAGTTCTCTTTTCAAGGAAGTCTTACATACTATGGAACAAAATACAAGACCTTCTCAGATGTTGTGTGTGATGAAAATGTAAAAAAAATAATTTCTTAATATTCTTGATATACTGGCCTCTACAGTACCTGCAACTGAAGCATCTTAATGGAGTGGTAAAATAGTGAGGTTCTCCTTTTGAAAGCCTTACTGGAGCTTTCCTATCTCCACTGCCAAGGAATCTGTTTTGTCTTCAAAACACGCTAAGAGTTATTTTATCATGCACAGAGACCTTAAATGCCAAGTGTGTTTTTTCTTAGGATACATTTTCATTCCAGTGTGGGATTCATCTGCTTAAACAACATGTGGGAGTCAGCTTATGGAGGAAAGAGAAAAGGGAAAGAAAAAAGAAAACTCAAAGCCTTCCTGTCCTCCACCAGGATCCCCTCTAGCATTCGCAAGGAGAACACATTCACGCTTCTGTGTTGCCTCACCACCACAGCTGAGACAGGCTTGTACAGCGTTCCAGGGATGGAAAATCTCCGTGGAAGGATATGCCACAGTAAGGGGCCCTCACTGTGGCCCAAAAGTTTCATGTTATTTCAGATAACAGATACTGAGCAACAGGGAGAGACAGCCAGGCCCTTAACGAGCCAAGAACATGAAATACTGTCAGTTGCATGCTGCAGGATGATCTATGTCTGGAAAAATAGCACGACAGGTTTATTTACTTGTGCTGTAGAAGGTGGTCAGTACCAGCAAGCTTAAAGCTTACACATGTTTTCTGTAACAAAAAGTCAAGTTTTCCCCTTCCATTAATGAGTCAGCAATTGGAAAGAAGACCATGCATTCTTTCTGCTGCCCTGGGGACACAAAGCAGTTTTTCTGGCTTTCTAGACAATTATAAGCAGCAATCTATTTCAGATTTCCTCTCTAATTTGTGAGCTTCATCCTGAGGGGGCATACCCTGAAATACAACACTTTACCCTTCCTGCTTGTCATGCTGGTACCAGGATGCCAGAGAAGCTCCAGCTGATCCTTCATGCCCAGGTTCTGAAGCAGAGAGAACCCTGTGTTTAATGATCAGGAGATGAGGATTTTAGCTCTGTACTAGCTATACTACCTCCTTCATAGCGTGAGTCCAGTTTGCATCTTGAATAAAAAAGGTAAGTTGTAATCCACATGGTGGTGCCTGAAGAACATCCCTAAAATTAAATTAACAATTTAAACAATTAATAACAGGCTTCACTGAAAACAGGAGTCAGCCCTCCAAATGCTTTACTACCAGAACAGTAAGAACAGAAGGAGCGATGTGACAGGAAGGAGAGGCTGCAGGCAGCTGCCGTTTTCGCATGGCTGTTGTGTCTCTGTTCACAGCTTTAGCTGTATCACTCTTGTCTGGCAGCACACACATTCGCAGCCTCATGTGCACTGTGACTGGAAAGCAGAAAGCAAGGTAATGGTAAGATGTTGCTGGAGCTGCCACAGTGCACAGGGTACAGAAGTGATCGACAAGACCCAGCAAGGACTGCCTCAGCACATCGCTGGCTCCTGCACAAAACGCCTTTGCATGTTTCAAAGTTACACTGAAGTCCCCTGAAGCAGCTGGAGGTGTTTTTCTAGACACCCTGGCAAGAGGAACGCTCCCAAAGCTGCCACCTGAGTGACCAATTCATGTCATACACAGCTGAATTGGTTAATACCATGCAATAGAACAGGCAAGTAAGCCCACTGGCTAGCTAAGTTGGCTCTGGTCAACACAGCTTGTGCAGCTCCAGGCAGCAGAAGCAGATGCCCACAAGTGGCAAAACCATGCAGGTCCCCAGCATCACAATTGGCCCAGAGGGCCCCCTGTGTATGATGTTCATCTGAAGTGAAAGGTTCAGTCACAGGAGAACCATAGTGAGATGAGACTAGCAGAGATGTGAGTGAAGACCACAGCTATGCCCACAGACAGCAGATATATGTAGTGTATGACAGGACCAGCACGTCTGCTCTAGCACCAGGAAGCTGTCAAAGTAGTACTGGATCCCCACAGCTTCAGCAGATGGACAAGCAGAGAGGTGGTCTCTATCTCACAGCAGCTGACAGAGGAACAGCCTCTGAAGAGCACACACTCATCCAAGTGAGAAGACAGTCACCGTGTCCCTGGGTCCACACCTAGTAACAACACTCACCAAGAATGTGAGAAGGCTGACCAGGTAAGTGCGTTTTCATTACAGCTACTGCATTCCCAGTTACCTGAAGCCTACAACACACTACAAGCTTCAACACCTCCTACGGCTCCTCAAAGCTACACCGTACTTCAGCTCAAACATATGAATGTGCTAATTTACTTAAGTGAATGCTAAATGGTGGTACTTTTACCCTAATTATTGATGACTCTCTTAGTCTTCGAGCTTGCTGTTAAATAACAGCCCAACTGTGACAAATTAATGAGAATAAAACAGCACAAGTAAAGAAAGAAGAAGAGTCTGGTGTCAAAGGTAATGGTTTCAATTATAGTAAAAGATCGGTATAATGTAGTACTGCCTCGGGTGTTCTTGCTCCTTTTCTACATTAGCTCCTGAAATTCAAAGGCCTTTTATAACAGGCTTTGGCTGAATAATATAAGAGAAATTGAGCTGCAGCTGAAAACTTGCTGTACAAGCTGTTTCCCCTTCATTCATATTGTCCAAATACTGTTGAAGTAAACTCTCTGAAATATTTTGACTCAACTGTTCTAGTACATTCTCTCTTCCCAGTGCACAGGGCTCCTTTTATAGAAATGATCTCTCCTGTGTTTTGTATTTTTCTCTTTACGGTAGTACTGTTTCAGCTGTGCTATTTGAACTGATCCAAGGAGTTCTCAGCAGCTCATATCTTTGCCTTTTCTTGGTTGGGAGGCTACTGTGAGAATTAAAGGAACACATTTTCATTTAGGGAATAATGCACCAGAATTTATAGATGGAATGATTTTCTCTAAGAAAAAGCTGAGAGAAGGGGAAGAGTCATGAATGTAGATGCAGAAACCTCAGCATCTTGCAATCTCTGGCCTCAGTTTCTATATATGTGAAAGACTGGTAAACGGCTTATGAAAAAGCAACCCAAAGTAAACATTTTAGATGAGACAAGTGGTAGTACATAATAGTTATTTGTAACAATGAGGCACTATCTTTGAAAGAACGAAGTACAACCCAGTACTATCAAAATGTAATGAAAGGCACGCTTATAAGCAACTCTCTTCACCAGATGTCTGCACTCGGTTCTACTGAACCATCTTGGTATCTAGCAGGTCTGCTGCACCACTTCTGAGCACAGCTCTCCACTTAGCGTCCTCCTTCAGAGCCCGACATGCCATCCACTCTTGTCTCCCTCTGGCTTCCAGTTTTTTTCTGTTTCTGCTTGGATTTTTTCAACATACGGACCTAAAATGAAAAGTTATAAAAGGAAATAAGTATTAAAATATCTGTAGTCACCTATAAGCAGATCTAAGGCCATTAACTAATTAACAAGTAAAATATTGGAACTGCAACATTTATGTATGCAACTATCTGAAGCACTTATCCTTAAAAAAACTATAGGGTTAACCACTTTTTAAAAAGTAAACATATACACATATGCACGTAATAAGTATATAGATGCATAAGGGTATGTATGTGTGTGCATATATATTAATGTACACACATATACATACCCATACATACAGATAACACTATTAGTCACTAATCTGATAGACAGAAAAAATTCTCACTGGAAGGACACGTTAGGTTTATTCTCCCTCTCTCCCACCCCCCCCTCAGGAAAAGAACAAAGTTTAACATATTCCAAAACATTTGAGGTATGACCCTCTTTTTCACCCATTTTTCCTCTGCACGAGCCATTGTTCTGGTAACCCTCTCGGCAGGGCTACATATTCTCTGAGATTGCCTGTAGCAACAAATTTCTGTGAGTTAAAAAGGCATCCTTAAGGTAGCAGACAAATGCGTAGGCTGGCGTGCACCGGAGTCACCTACTGCAAAACGTTTATGTCACAATTCTAATGCCAATAGAGAACTTAAATTCTTAGATAGCTGATGCTCTTTCCTTCTACATAGACACTGAGGTATCAAGGAAAGAAAACAAGACACCGATTATTCCAAAGTCTCTTTGTCGCAGACTCTCCTCCACCATTAATCCATTTTCTCCTTTGCCGCTCTCTGACCTTCCCTCCTCTGGCACTGGCAGCAGACTGCTTCCTACCTCACACACTGCAGTACTGCCGTGGCCCTGATAACTGTGATCTGCTTCAGGGCAAGCAACACTGCCTGGAAATCTCAATACGGGGGGGGAAAAAATAAGTCACTAGGCTGAAGCTCTGGGACCATTTTTTTTGAACACAAGCTTCATCTGAGTCAGTGGAGGGGGCTCTCAAACCATCCTCTGCAGAAACTGCTATGTATTAATCCAACAGTCACCACACTGTGGTGACTAGCTCCTTTAAAGTTAATCATCAGACCTCAACAGACAGGCAAGATAATACAATAATGTCCACTGGAGAAACAAAGTCGACTTGCTAAGATGAACCTACAGCCAGTACCTTTGGTCCTGCAGCAGAAATTATAATCTGGCCAGGGGCTTGAATCCAGGGCTCTCCATCAACTTGAACTGGAATCGGTTTTAGGAGAGTTACACGAAAATATGAGCCTTGGGCTATGCGGATTCCTGATCGAAAACCACCTTGGACTTGACCCTGTTAAGAAGTAAAAGGCAGGACATCAATCACCCCAACAAACAAGAAGCACGAGTATTATCTGCACTTAAACTGGGTGGATAGAATTTTATTCTCACCTGACATTTTGAATTTCAAGTAAAAGAACTGCTTAGGCAAAAATCTGGATAGGATGCCTTTACTAACACCAGCATTAATTATTTAAGTTAGTGCATGAAGAGGGACTCAGACATCCCTACAGACTGCTGGAGGAGAGTAACTTACACCATGAAGTCATCCGTACGCTCAGGTTGGCCAAGGAACATGCACTCACCAAGGTCTTGTTTGCTTTTAATTCCCCCCCTCTATAGCATAGTAAACACATTTTCAAAACACCTAACTATACACACAGACTTCAGCACATGTGAAGCTCAAAAGCCTGAAAACACTTTATCAAACAGGAAGAGAGAGGTTTGCCAAATTCAACTCCATATCCATACATATACACACTCAACTATGTATACATCTACTCAACTACAAGTAACAGCTGAGTGTAAACTGTAAAAAGTGAAGCAAAGTGAACTTTGCTGCTACATGCTCTGGAAGAATGTGTACAGCCACCAGACACAGGGGTAAAAACCTTAAAGATCACAAAACCAGAGCATGGGCTTGTTAACATTCATATTCTAAAGCAACGGGTACACTCCTTTTGCTGCTAACTTCACGAAGATTTTAAGGATCTCTACCAAACCACTTCTAATGGAATGTTCTACATTGGTCTTCCCTAAAAGATCTAAATTAGACAATGGTAAAGGTGGCCAACACCAAAGATCGCACAAAGAATTTTAAGCGCCCATCTTTCCATTTTTGGTGGTTGTATGGATTAGTTGTCTGTAGACCACATATACCTTTTGAGCAGTGGATTTCTTAAGATGGTGAAAGAACTATGAAGAAAAGACAGAATATTAACCCCCCATCCCAAAGGACTGCATTGCTAACGGCAGGCCATTGTAAAAATGCATAATATATGAAAGAATTAAAGTTGCACAAACTAATAGTCTTCACAGAACTGGCATATCATCTGCTTCACGTAGCATTCGGATCATGAGCAGCCTGCATCAGATTCTCAGAGACTGGTGCTGGAAAGCCTGTGGCAGATGATTATAGAGCCGCCGTGTAGAAGGAATCTGTGCCCTGATTGTGATGAGGTACGACAAGATTTTTTGCAAACACCCTAAGTGAAGAGTGGGTGCTTTCGTAATTTTAAAATAAAATCTTGGTTTTGTCCCATGACCTGTTTGGTTTTGACACCATGATGCCTGTTAAGAGAAAGCTAGTGCATTCCATAATGCATATATGTATTTGCAATTAATATACAAGTATGTGTCTGTCCTTGTTTCACAATCTACTTAAGTCATGATGCACTTTTAACAAGTTCTTCACACTCCTATTACTTTTTCTTATCCAGCCACAGGTTTCTTCAGTTTCCATTCCATTTGCATAGTCTGGTGCCTGTATATATATATATCTCTATATGTATCTTCAGGGCAGGCCAATACAGAAGCAGAGCGGGCACTGCTGTCCATGAACAGGCGTACCAGCTGTAGCTGGACCCCCACACCTGAACGCTGTTCACTGACGGCTGACACTGCCCATGAATTCTGTTTATGGTCTATAACCGTTTCTGCACAGTGCAGCAAGTACCTGAATAAACAATGGTATAGCCTTAACATAAATGCATACTTCTTAGGACTACGCCCTCACAATGCACTGTTTGTTAGAAAAATAAACCAGTCGGAGAAAATGTATGTTTCCCTTGTTCTTACTAGGATGTGAACTTACCATGTGAACAACGCCAGTCACACCAACAACTTCCAGCAGACCGTCATCAATGCGTGGTTTCTCAAAGCGGTTGTCACTCTCAGACCCCCAGAGATCGGCTCCAGACCCCCAGCTGCGTAGAGAGGACACCACAGTGACCACCTGTGGACCTGCCACAGAGCACCCTGCTTCAAATCCTGCTAGGGGTGCCTGTCCTCCAGGCTTCAAAAGCTAGATGCTCTTCTCCCCACCAGCTGAAGGACACAGCACAACCTTCCCATGCTGTAAGAGCAGGAAGTCTCTCCTTAAATTTGGAAGGCTTCTGACCAGGAGTGAAAGAAGGAGTAAAATAAGTAGCTTGCATTTGAAAGAGTAGGTAACAAGAACACAACTCCAAAGAGTTTGAGTTTGCTACATTAATCCCTGACTTCCACGACTTGAGAACTTAACATAGATCTTACTGATCTTGACAATATTCACAGAAGCTACTGAAAAGAAACTAAAGCTACTAAAGCTATTCTCGTACTTGGCCCAACTCATATGTAGTTAAGCAGGTAATTCCTGCACTTCAATCCTCTGAAATTATTCTGAAAATCTAACACTGTGTTGCTTTTTGTGCAACACAAAAATCGCCTTACCCAAATCACTCGCTTATTGTTTCAGTGTGTTGACTGCTCAGTACAAATCACGCTCTTCTCCACAGTTCTCATGTGCAACATATACTTGCGTGTATGTGCATGCACACATGTGCGTGTGTACATGTAAGCATACATATTTGAATAAAAAGTTGAAATCTTTTCAGACTCAAATGGGAAGAGATACAAGTAGTTTGAGATAAGAGTGTAGTAGAAATAAATAGCACAGCAGCACTAATTACCTGCTGGTCTACCCACAGCACACCTACAGAAGCCAGATTTCCTGCAGATCTGCCTACCTTTCTCCCACAGCAGTAGCTGTCTCCCTGCAGGTGTCAGGGCAGCCCCCACAACAGGTACCTGAGCTGTGGGTTCTCCAGGGCTGCCGGGGGAGCGTCACCCACTCCACGTATACTGACCAGCTGGCTGTCGGACATGGGCAGTGTTTGGCAGCTCAGTCCTGGCTGGCCTTCACTGCAGGAACTGCTTAGGCACCTGGTCTCTAGCATGCCAGGAAGTGTGTGCAAGTTGATGATTTTTGATCCTTCTACGAGTCACAATGAAACCCGGTGGACCGTTCAGTTTAGGGAAGGGGGAAAATGGTAGTGGACAGAAGCCACTGGCCTACAATCATGTATAAAAAGTCATGTTTTGCTAGAAAACTGCCCCAAAGAAAATCTGAAGACCTTTGGTAAGGAAATAACTCCAAATTACTCTTAGGACACAGAAGAAATAGCAAATATCTGGGGGTTTGCAGAGGGAAAAGATAGTAGCACCTTTATGTGGAGTGAGACCGAATCTGAAAGGGTCAGAAAAGCTATGTCAAAATGGTGTTAAGAGATAGCTCCTTAGACACAGTTGCAAAGCCAGTGAGTTGGGCAATAATCAAACATACCCCAAACCAACCATCTATTAATCTGACCATTTAACACTTTATCTAACCATTTGACGCTCAAATACCAAGCGGCATTTCCACACATGCAGCCAGACATGCATCCGCACAGGATCCTTCCTCTCCTTTTTACCTGGGTATATTAATAAAAATGAGTCCTTCTATACTTGGTAGCTCCACCTCATGCTGGTCCACTTGAAGCTTTATGTCTTTGTGAAGATTTCTGGTATGACTTATTTTCTGCAGCCCAACTTTCACGTAAACTCCTTTGTTGTGAAACCTAGAAGCAGACAAGCATCCTCTAACTAAAAGATAAGGTCCAGCACAGCACTCTTCCTTGTACATACACCAGTATTGTCCTCCAGCAGCTATGTTTAAAGAGTTTTTCAATTAAAACCCTCTCCAAATTCTTATAGCTTTACTGCAGAAATAAAGCATAAGGCACAAACTGCTACTTTATATACCTTTTACTTAAGGGATGATTTGTGCTGTTGAAGCATGTGGAGGTCTGAAATTTTATTACAGAAAAGTTATCCCTTCTTAAAGTATTGCCTGAATAGAACGTAAACTTCTGGGCTGGAAAATTGTATTTTTAATTAAGATCTAGAGGTCTTAATGAAACATTTTTAAAATGCTTTCTCATGCAAAGCTAGAATAATTAAAGCACAAAAATCTCTGTGAGTCTTTGCTTTACATATCGCTAATTCATTTTAAATATACTCAGCTGTAGAAACTTAAAACACACTTAGTAAGGTTAACCTGTGACAGAGCTCTAACATCTCCAAATGTAGAGTAAAAGGAGATGAGGAAGATTTTATGGCATCTCTAGAAATGTCAAAATATTTTAAGAGTAACATAAACAAACATTATTTAAACACACACAGTTTTTTCTTCTATAATGAAAACCTTTGGATCCATGGCCTTCAGGGGCAACGTTAAAAAGCATAAGTTTTCACTATTTGACCCTACTAACACATGGGTGTCATTGGAATCCAACTCTGCAAAATCTCTCTAGCATTATGTCTACATGCTGTAGATGTTCAAGTGGGGAAGGAAGCCAGTTTAGCATCTGGGTTGTAGTCAGCTCTTCAGACAAGGACTGTTCAGTACTTTTAAATTACTACATCAGGAACAATCAGTCCTACATGCTAACAGTTTTAAACAGCACTGAATTAAAGGTACCTGATGTAACACCATTTAACATATGCTTAACATATGCTTCTACTCCAGGCAAGATGGTAAGATGTGTTTATATTAAGACAAGTTTTGTCTAATTTGGATACAACTGAAAAATAACAGTATCAGTAGGAAACACAGCACTTCAAATATCCCCAAGAAGTATTAATTTTTGTTGCATGAAGAAGGAAGCTTGCAGAAACTGAAAGAATACGACACAGCACCCTAACTGCAGGCACAGTTCTGAATTACATGACTTCTAAGAAACACTTATGGACCACTGAGGTCCACAGGATAATGGGCAGCACTCCGTGATGCACAACAAAGCATAAATCTATCAGATTAAATCCTATCACTCCATTCTTGTATACATATTCCATTTATGTATCTTATGAGGACACTGAGACCAATAAGAACGAACAAACTGATTTCAGTAATGTTACCAGGCCAATTCCTACCCAAGGGTTTTGAAGGTGACAAAGATTTTATGATTAAAATGTCCATCTGAGCTTGGAAGGGTGATCTTTGCACATCCACCGCTAGAGAGAATCACCACCCTTCAATGCACATTGACATGTGAAACATGGTTTGAGGAGAAAGTGCCAGTGGAAGCTGTCAGCCTGCTGCTAGCAGTAACATACTAGCTTGCCCACTTGGTGGAAAGAATAAGCATTCCCTAAAGCAAACCTCTGGTTAGATACTTTCTGCAGACAGTAGTTTCACCACAGTTAATTAGCAAGGGAGGAAGGAGGAAGTCGTCCTTGGACCTGTCTCCAACACCTTATTTGTGCTGAAGGAAATCAAGGTTCATAATAGGTGAGACCCACGTTGCGGTCACTGCCGTAAATGACACTGATGGGGATGAGGGAGAAGGGCAGGGCGTGACAGGCTGCTCATCCATCCCCACGCAGCCAGCGAGTCCTTGCATCAGCTCAGCTGCAAGGCTTGTATCGCTATGTCATCCCAGAACTATTTGGAAGGCTCTCTAGAGTGCAGACATGGAAGTACCATGGAAGGCTCCAGGGAGACCTAATTGTGGCCTTCTAGTACCTAAAGGGGCCTACAGGAAAGCTGGTGAGGGGCTGTTTGTCAGGGATTGTAGAGACAGAACAAGGGGAATGGGTTTAAACTAAAAGAGAGGAGATTTACATTAGATGTTAGGAAGAAATTCTTCCCTGTGAGGGTGGTGAGGCCCTGGCACAGGTTGCCCAGAGAAGCTGTGGAGGCCCCATCCCTGGCAGTGTTCAAGGCCAGGTTGGATGAGGCTTTGGGCAAACTGGTCTAGTGGAGAGTGTCCCTGCCCATGGCAGGGGGGTGGAACTAAATGGGATTTGAGGTCCCTTCCAACCCAAACCCTTCTGTGATTCCATGATTCTATGACCCTACTGCTCAGACAAGTCTGGGGATTCGACCTAAACAGCTCAGGAATTGCCTTTTGGTATGTTTTTCTACAAAAGATGTGCTACAAGTATAGCCAACATTCACATACTGTCTGATGCTCCACTGGTTACATACACCCTTCCTGAGGGACATTCAGAAAGCGGAACTGATTCGTCAGTTTAGCTAATTGAATATCTCAAATAGATAAAAGGTGATCCAATATAGGACCAGTTTCAGGCATTATGAAAGTAAACAACAGCTTTTTAAACCTTGCAGTCCTGTATCTGTCCTTAATAGAGCAAACGGAAAAAACACACTTTACTCAAAGTCCCGTGAACAAGTCTCCACAGACACAGTATCAACTTACACTGTTAGTTTCATCATCTCTGTGGTTGTTGCCCAAGCAGCAAGCCCCACTGGTGGCCAGAGGAAGCAAGACCATCATCAGTAAATGGTTTCCAAGTGTTCATGAAAACAAAATAGAGAAGTCCTCAAGCCATGAAGAAGTGAAGTGCGCTCATGCAGAACGCCAGACTTTTCAGAGCTGTTACCAGCAGCCGCACACCCAGAAGGGTAGGCTTGGAGAACTCCTTTTTTAAAGGTGATGGATAAGAAATCTGTGTGCCAGGCCTTTTTAAATGAACTTCAATTTCCCATGAGTACTAATAAACCACTATATGTAACATCTCACAGAAGCAAACCTCTCAGAGCTGCGGCACACAGCACAGAAAGCTATCAAGCAAAACAAAATGACAGCCTTTTACCTAGTCCTGCAATTCAACAAGCCCACCACTGGGTGGGAAACCACCACTGCAAAAACTAAGAGCTCTGACCATTAGTTAACACCCATTTGGGTGCTTTTATTAGGGTGATCTTACTGACTGGGAAAGAACTTCACCAGGTTCACATACAGAGGACCGAAGATGGAAAAAAATTAGTTCTACAGTAGCCACTGCAGCATTTTAAAGCCCACAATCAACAAACCAAACAACAAATACTTCCAAACCTTTCCCCCAACCAGACAGAAAACAGTTCTGTATCTTTGTAAAACCATTCTAAACTTGCGTTAAATCATGCAGAGTATTTTCTCTGCCTAACCTTACATCCAGGACACTGCCTACCACAGCAGCCTCCTGCCAGTTTTGGATGGTACAAACCAGATGTGGTCTCTTCTGTAACAGGCAACCCTAAGGACTGCTCCAGGATGAAGGCAGATGTCCTGATGCTTAAGTTCTACACTGTCAAAAAACCTCACATAGCTTGGCACTCAACAACGTAAAAACCATCCCTGCCACAAGATATGCTAGTGCCATCCGCTCTGCGATGCAAGTTCAGCCCTAAAGTTCCCTGCAGGGAAGTCAGGACTGTGCTGCAAGTTGCTAGCCAAAGGTAAGGAGTCCTGAGTGTGTAAAGAGACTCTACAGCACGAGGCCAGAGAGCACACAGCTTTCAGGACATTTACCAGCTTAAACTCTTGATTCAGAGGAGCACTCAAGTCCATTTTTCTTCCAAGGACCACGTGCAATTTCAAGCCGAAACTTCCTGTTCTGCACAGAAGAGCAGCCAGCTCACATGTCAGCAGCTGCTGCATGTGGCATTAAGTAGCCACCCTTCTTAATTTACTGAAAATGATTTTTTAAAAAAGGTAATCTTGCTGGCAAGACCATGCACTTACATATCTTGGGAAAGAGTAAAGCAAGCAATTCTAACAATCATCCTCACAGGCAGTGAAAGACAACAATCATGTGTCAGCACTGTTAGCTTGCACAAGCTGTTTGCCTCCTGCAAAACTATACCTCATTATCAATTATTTCATGTTTCTCTTCCAGATCTTGAATCACAGAAATACATAAGACCTCAGATTTAAAAAAGAAAATAAAATAATCTCTTCTTTCCCACACACCCTTCAAGACATTCTGCTTGCACGGTGTTCAAATAAGGATGTAAAAGGTCTGCAGGAACAGTACCAAGTCATCACCTGCTGCACTGCTGGTGCGGTGTGCTGTGACCTGACTGAGATAAAGGTTCAAGGGATGAAAAGCACCCAGGGCAATAGAAGTCGTAGTATAACCCTCCAATAGTGGCGATAAGAAAAGGACATGTCTTTTAAAGTCTTGCAGCTTTGCAAAGTCAGAGTAGCATATTTTAAAGGAAGAATTAACATTATTCTTACATGATATTAATTGCACAAGTAAATCTAGAACAGTTTTATACACTAGAACTGCACTGCTACATGCAAACTTACTGCCTAATTTCACTACCTGTGATGCTTTTAATCTAGTTGATGGAAAATGCAAAACAGTGCCTAATACTAACTTATGCACCACAAACAATATCCTGTATTATTCCATTTTTAAGAAAAAAACATGAACAATGCCTGTAATGACAGAACACATTACACACCATTACAGTCATAACCAGTCAGAGAATATTTTTAATGGTTGGGATTTGAATACTGCATAGTTGTAACTGTCTGTAACTCTCTCTGGCAACGGAGAGAGAATTTAGAGAACATTTACTCAGAAACATAGGGGAAAGCAGACAAAATCAGTTCCTACAAGGAATTACCGATTAATTACACAAATGTGATTTCTTTTTCTCATAAATTTCAGGGATTATGGGAAAAAGTACTACTAGTAATTGATCTGCATGCCAGAAAGGAGAAAGGTCTTTCTCCGCAGCTTTTTAATCACACCATCTCACTTGATATGCAGGTATCTTTTTTTATCCTTATTTCCAGCACACAGATGTTACCACAGCACTAAGCAAGAGAGGGAAAGATACAAAGAAGTTTTGAATAGGGTGTTTATTGCTCACCTAGCAGCACTGCTAAAGGCTTTGAGTAAGAGATATTTCCACTTCCTCAAAACTTCACTGAACTCGACATTGTGGTTACGGACAGTGAGTATACTGAATAATGATGACAGGGCTTCCAAAAACTGCTTTGGTGCTCTCTTGGTGAAGGGAAAAAAAAATAGGGGGTGGAACTAATCAAAACCCTCAATTCTGTGCCTACGAGTTCCTGGCTAACTTAATTCCTTCCTGTGCCAGGTCTGCCTCAAGCAATGTTGTTTGTGGATACCTGTAGCATTTCAACATTATAGTGTAAACTGGAAGTTATGCAATACCACAGAGTTTGCTCTTCACCTCTGTTTTCCCCAGGATTACCTGCTATTAAATTTCCCTGGTTCTTCTTCTCTAGCATGATGAAAGTCCAAGCTCAACTCCGCGTCAATACCAAGACCACAGTAATTGTTCATCTGTACAATCTGACAAGAAAAAAATCGTAATATTTCCTCATTACACTTATAAATGAAGAGGTTCCAAAGTTTTTCAATGAAAGTAAGCTTTGCAGATTATCCTTCCAAGTCATTTGCATCTTGACAGATTTTGGAAAATATTTTCCCGAAATACTGCACTAAAAATAAAGTTGTACAGACAATTGTTGACATGTGTAGTCATTATTTCCGAAGTATCAGAAACTTCAAATTTTAATCTAAATTGCAAGTAACAAGCATAATAAGGTAGAAATAAAAATAAACGCAGGAATAAAACCAACTCAAATTATCAAAGCAATTCTATGCAATAACTACACAAGTTGCTGAAATGCTAATGCCACTATTATTTTTGGCATCAGCCATGGATTTATCATGATATCATTGGGAAGACGCTCCTTCTTTCTTTGAAAGGTGACCAGCTTACACCAGCTGAGTAAAGAACTTGACTTCACCTGCTCAGCTGCATTTTAAATAGCTCCCTATATGCCGGTCTCATCTTTTTACAGATTTCAACCATTTCTGCAATTAATTCTTCCTTTGCATGCCAGTTCATTTCATGGCTTTTCTATCCTACTCCTTGACCCTCCCACCCTTTACCTTTAAAAAACAGTTAGGCACCCAGGGCAAATCAACTCTGTCTCCACCAAGTGAAAACCAGCTAGAACCTGAGCAACTTTAATCCTCCAACAGACACATAACGCCTAGGATTTTCCAGTGACTGGACAACAATCTTGGACAACTGCTACCACTATGGCAAATTCCTACTGTCTTTTTGCCACCCCCTTGGTTCAATTTCTTTGTTTTGTCTGAAGATAAACAGAACCAGGATTCACACAAAGTTCTGAAGTCACCATCTACAACAAACATTTTTATTTTCCTAAACAGAAACAAGTAATATGAACCAAGGACAGGGACTTCCACTCCAAAAAAATAAAAGAGATGCCAAAATAAAACAGATGCCACATATACAGTCATGCAATGGCCGTAAAATGACAGAAGGATCAACTTCCTGTATATTTTAGCAACTCATAGTAATTTTCAAACTGTTAAAGGAAAGATGAGAGTACTTTTTTTTTGTGGGGAGTGGTGGTGGTCGTGGTTTTTTGGTTGACGTTCTAGTTTTACTAGTGTTCTGGAAAGTGTTCGGTGTTCCTTCAAAAAGCTTTTTTTATTTGAGAAATAAATTTATTTCCAACTGAAGCAAAAAGTTATGCCATTGTGACTTGAATCTTTTCATTAATCCTCCATCAGATACTTTCCGCCAAACAGCTATGAAGTGTGTTCTGCAGCCAGGCAGTCCTACCAAAATCAAAGCACTAGATCCAGACTACAGAATAGGTCAGTAAGGCCCAAGCTCAAAGACAGGTGGAGCAACAAAAGATTAAAGTACATTAATGTCTATCATCTTGGGGATTTTTGCTAGAAATCACACCTTTGTGAATTTCCTAAGAATCAAACCCAAACAGTGCTCATCTCACCTTTGGAGGCTCAGGTTCTGCAACGCCATTCATTGCACCTTCAGCTGTCTCGTCTGCATCCAAAAGGATAGTCCAGCGATCCATAAGAACATCATCTGCCTCATCCACAGAAACCAAAATCGAGTAGGGGTCCTCCCCACTGTAGCCAGCTCCCCAACGCAAGACCCTCCCTAAGTCATTACCTGGGCAACAATAAAAAACCCCAAAAATATGATTGCATTTCAGAAGTTAGCTAAAAGCATCAGCCCTGTTTTACAAAAGAAATTGCATTAAGGTGCTCCAAACAAGTCATGGTAGTAGTTATACTGGACTGAAAAGTTAACAAGCAGAAAAAATATCTAAGCATTGTTGTGGTTGCACATGTGCTTAGTATCACATACAGATACACTGTCTTATCTGAAAACTCATCACAAAAAGTGATGGAAAAACCTGTTACGGAGTTGAGAAGTCAGGAAGCAGCTGAGTTCACTGGTTACAGCGATGGCTGATGAACCTGTGGTTGTCAGGGGGAGAGTATTTTGCCCTCTCCAACTCCTGCCCACTCACACACCCCCAAACTAACACTCCTGCTGCTCATTTTTCCTTCAGAAAGCATGACTGACATTTCCTTGAAAAGCTGATAGTGCATTTGCTCTCTGACAATGGTCAGAATAGAGTCATGGCATCTCTACTACAACACTGAGTTGTTTGACAGGTGGATAAATAAAGACAAAACTTCTGAAGGACTTTTGTCCTCAGAAGAATGGTGCTCACTGTGATTCTCACCTGTTCCTAAAGGTAAGATGGCAACTGAGGGCTCTGAGCACACCAGCTTGTGCCTGATCTCCTCCAGTGCACCAAGGACCCAGCCGACGGTGCCATCTCCTCCACACACCAGCACACGGAAGGAGGGGACTTTAGAGAATGTGTGAAACCTCCATTGAGAAACAAAGCAAAGGGCAAAAGAAATGTTACAACGTAGTACAGGAAAAGCAAAACCTCTTAATATGCTATGAACGGAAAAATACGAACTTCTAGTAAAACTGTTTAAAGAGTGAAAACCACACTCTTCTAGGATTCTTCACAGCTAGAGTTAAATTGTTAATCACTTTCTTTTTCACCAAAGACACAAACATCTAACTATTCACATGAAAATTTCACGTATTCAGTGTGAACATCTACAACTTTAAATCCTAGCAGAGATGTTGTTTAGTGGTGTGTTTGCTTTTTTTTTTTTACTTAGTCATAGGACTCCCAGTACATTTTCTTCTTCATAGTACTATCTTCCAGGTCACTCTTACCCTTTGTGGGTTTTCATCCTACATACCAAGATGTCCTACAAAGGAATTCGTATTTCCCATTGCACAAGGAGCAATGAACTAGAGGAAGCATTTTGGCATAAAGCTACCGAAGGATTCCATGGGCAAAACAAAATGAACGAATTACTGAAGTTGCAGCATTAGAAAGACAACAGAATTATATAGTCCTGACACAAAGCTTAGGCAGCTTATGCAGGAAGCAAGAAAATCAAGCTGCACAAGCTTTATCCCACGAAAGCTTTGGTTCTGAAAAGCTTGTCATGACAGTTCTTTGTTTAAGCAGTGCTGAAGGAATGAGGCTACTCTGGGTACGCTACAACCATCACTTTCATTTTATGAAGCTGGTAATAAAGTGGTGTTGATTAAATCAAGTAATCAGTTCCTGCCTCCCTACAAGCACATTACGTTCTGTTCCTTGTATTTAGAAACGTTGCAGCTGTGATCAGGCAGGCCCGGTTAATTCTGCAATTGTGGCCAAGTTTCAAGAGTCAAGATAGAAAACTTTATTATACTCTACCTGTTAGTTCCCATGAAACATCAGACGAAATGAAAGCAAAAACGAGCCTTCGTCAGGCAACGTTTCTCTTTCCATCCCCATTCCATTATAAAATCTTTATTTTTAGTAATTATGTGTTATTGTAAAGTGCATATGACTTTCCCAGGACTGGACTCTATTAGACTTGACACAAGCACATACATCAGGAACTACTCTATTCTTTTTTCTTCAGAGAACCTCAAAGTTTTCACGAGTCAGGAGTGATCCACTGCTGTGGTCTTCAGGCACAGAACAGAAGCAATACAGATCTTCACAACAAGTTAATCAGATCCATTATTTCAAAAAATAACAAAACAACATAAATAAAAAAAATTTAAAACATGATGGCTTACCCAGGTAGTGGGCCACCATTGGTCAGCTCAAAGACCTGATGTGGGTTTAGCAGCTTTCTAAAACTGTATAGCAGATCCCGACCTTTTAGACCACCACTTTTTGGATTCACAAATACAAGAAGTGGGCAGCAATTCTGTGGTATCTTGGAAGCCTGAAAGAAGACAAGAGAAAGTATTAGCCAAAACCATGAAAAGGGAAGGAAAATTACTACCATATCTCTGAAGTATTTATCGATGCTTCCTTGATGCTTAGTAAAAAAAAATAATTCAGATTCAATAAATAAAAACATGCAATGTCCAGGCCACCGACAGGTTAGCTGTTGATCTTGTTTTTCTGCAACTGATGTTTCCTTAGCGCACTCCAACTACAAAGTTGAGCCTAATGTTACAAGCAAAGGCACTGTGAGCGATCTTCCTACATATTCTCAGTAAACAGTCTATGCCAAAGAATAGTGTGAGGGATAAGGTACCTTCCAGAGTCACATGCAAACTTCCCTGCAGAGAGAACTTCTCCCCAGAACAACTGAAACATTTGTCTCGAGTTTTGTGTTAGTCTCAGAATACATGTTAATTTACAAGGATAAAACATTTCAAAATGAGGGTGTTTGAGGAAGACACTGGTATGACCCTCCTCATGAAATAAGCCAAAAGCTTCTTAGAAAATTTATATTTACATTTTTTTATCAGGATGATTTGGTGCCAGTATCCCACAATTCTCACAGCTCTGCTGAAGCTGCTGCTGAAAGAGCTCTCAAAGCACGGTCGTGCTGCGAGGGAGCCTGGTACCTGCCCAGAAACCACTCCAAAGGAAGCCACTGCACATGGCAGAGGAGGGATTTCCTGGGGTACTCCAAGGACCCTGTGGGAATAGTACCTGCAGCCTCACTTGAGATCAAAACTTCTGGCCACCAGAAGCATCCCCTCAGGACTTGTTTTCAGCCCATAAACCATTCTGTAAAATGACTTGTAAATGGTTCAGAAAGAACAGAAAATGCCAGCACACCTTTCATCCGTCTTGCCACAGGGTTGTGGGGCAGGTACGTGCCAGAAAAGTCCGTCATCGGGTATTTCAATGAGCGCACTTCGAAACAAACGTCTGCTGCAATCCCTAAGTCATGGTAATTTGTATTTACAGATTGGACAGCATTCAGAGAACAGTGATTTGTCACGCAGCTGACAGGATGGACTCAGGGAACAGAACAACAGTGCTAAATATAAGTCAATTTAGACAAGAATGATTCAGGGGGCTGCGAGGCAGCAGCATGACCGCAGCGTGCAAACATGTGGAGAGATACCAACAGCTACAGAGGGGAGGAGAGAGCACCCAGGGAGCCTGTCTGCTGCTGTCTATGAGCAACCACCAGAGAGCTAGAACTAGGACGAAGAATGGAGAAACCAGGACAAATTAATGAGCAACTTTGTGGGTACGCAAACTGAAGTCTGATGTTGAGATATCCCAAGACCATTGTCTACCTGTGAGCTGATTTGGACACTTAAAAAACAAACGATGATTTGGGGCCTCTCATTATTTGAGAGATTTCCTCAAATTCTGCCTTCCTAAAAGAGCTGGGTGCTAAGCCTCTCTAAGTCACACCCTGCCCAATGTGTCAAGATACCCACATCTGTGTCACTGCCTGGATGAGAAATGCCCTCTGCCATCCAGCATGACTTGCAGGCACAACCAGAAAGCACATTGGGAAGAGGAACACTAAGCAGGTAAGAAGGTTGGTGGAGCAGGCACACATTTCTCTCCTCTTGTCTGTTCTTCCCTCATCCTTTAGATCTACCAGAAACACTCCGTTTGAACAGGCATATGTTTTCTCAAAAATTAGCCAAACAAGGGTTATTTTGGCTGACAAACAGCCAGAAGAACCTCAAAATTTTGTTTTACTTGAAAGGTTTCAGGCAAAACAACTAGGCTGGTGAGGCAGAGGCTGCAAAGCTGTCCACACATCTTTCTCCAGAGGGACCAGCTTCACACTATACTGTGACAGCTGCTGGGTTAAAGCACCTCTCAGTCCATATTCAGGCTTTAGTGGAAAAAAGCATGTCCCACACACAACAAGGGTAAACTACTTATTTCGGTTGAGCACATAGAAAGGATATTTGTAGCCAGGAAAGGAAGTCTAAGGAAAACACTGCATGCCACTGTCACAAAAAAGGAAGGACTTCTTGAGTTGTAAGCTCAACAGCTCAAGGATCCACACATCCCAATGAGAGAAGTGGATTTCCTCCCTTCAAGCCACCACAGGCATTAAAATAGTAAGCAGAGCTCTGGCTTTTCCCAAAGTATAGTCCTTGTCATTAGTCCATCAGTTCCTGCACTATCATGAACCACATCCCATTATGAATGGTCCTCTGAAAAATCCCACAAGCAATGAAAGGCAGAGCAGCTCTGAAAGAAAACACCACATCCTGTGGGGTAACAGGGCAAACTGTCCCCTTCCTACACTTCTTCTGACAGCTTCTACTCTGCTCTCCCTTCCCACCCGACCACTACCCATTTCTTCCTCTTCAGAGCTTTTTTACTATCTAAATTTCATTCCCAGTCATTTCAACTTTCTGAATAACACAGGCTATCTGAAACCTCAGGCTTGGTCCAATGCCCGGAAACTTGTGGGGTTTAAAAAATAAAAGGGGGGGGTGGGGAGTAATGGGATAATAGAAAGAAAAAATGTTTGGTTCTTCAGCTCTAAGTAAACAAAAACTTTTTTCAAAAAATCATAAGAGAAAAGAAACCAGCCCAACATTCAAGTCAAACAAATACCTTACTCAAATGTGGACAAGAACATTTGATTACCTTTTCTTCAGGAAGTCAGTTTCTAAAAATACTGATTTTGGACATTTAGAAGTGACATGTTGAACACATGTTTTATATTACTTGCTTTTACAGGCAAATTCTAATGCACTGGGTTTAAAACCAAGTAATGAAAATCATTCTAAAGGAACTTCAGGGAATCTCAGTGATTTTTGAGACGTGGTAAGCTCCAAGGCATTCAAAAGCACAGCTGTGTTTTGGAAAGTTGTCTGAGCTCTTACCCAAGTACATATATATCCTTGCAAATATGTATTTACAGTTTGTACAAAACTGCCATCTAAACTTCCTAATTGTCCAGTATCAATATTGTACAAAAAAAAGTGACACATTTACCTTGAATGCTACTAAGACTCACAAGCAGCTGTGGAGACTGCCTGGAGCGAACAACGTTATCTGTATGTAGTGCAAACTGAGCAGTCCTACCACTCAAAACCATTTGTATTCAGGTATCTTCTAAATCCCCACTCATACCCATTCAGGACTAAATGCACCTATGTAGAATCAACAGAAGTGTTCTAGAAAGTGCGTAGCCTTACAGTTAACTTGCTTGCCATCACCACTCTTCATTAAATGTAAGATTCACTTATCTGCTAAATCCCTAGATAAAAGGTCAGCTTCTAAGAAAACAATTCTTTCTCCGTAAGGGTTAAAAACTCTGTGACTGCACAGCAGACCAGAGCTGCTGCGCTGCTTTCTGAAGAGTACATGCTCCATTAAGATTATGGCCACACGGGTAGCACTCATATGCTGCAGAGTTTTTTTCATCCCCTAGTAAAGCCCCAGCGGGGATGTACAAATGAGTTTGTTACTGGGCAGAACGGGATGTGTGACTCACAGCCTGAGGACTCGCTTCCCCCTTTAGCCCTGCCTCCAGTGCTCTGCTTGAGGAGTGAAATCTGCAGAGGGGTTTTGTGTTGGCTGGCGTTCAGGACAGAATTTATTGCTTGTTTCTTAGAGACAGCTGAAGGAGGTTGTGTGATTTAGACACTGACAGTCACTGTGAATCGCTTAATTTGTCAGGATTAGCACAATGAAGCTTCAGGCTGGGGAAAGGCATTTATTAGCCACGCTAATCCCATTTCTGTTGAGGTTACTGCTTCATCGTGAGATGTGATTACACAGAACGAGGCGTTCCGTGCCACAGTCCTGTCAGCACGACAACCACAGTGCATCTTCCAGGATGCTGGGCTGTTTCCAGGAACCGTAGACATCGCTAAGTGGCAAGTAAAATTCAGCATTTCCAGGCGGGCTGTCTGCAGCTTCTCCCATGTGCAAGGGCTCACAACACCCCAAGTGCATACTTCCTCCACCCTGGCCAGAAAGGAGTCATTGCATCTGGTGAGGAATGGTGTACAAGGTGTTTCACAGCAGGAGATCACGCCTTTTCTTTACTTTTGGGGGAAGAAGGGTAGAACGTAACCTTTGATGGTGTTCTGGCCAAGAGGGACGTTGAACTATCATGCTTTTAAGTTGGAGACATTTGTGTAAGGAATTAGTTGGAATGAATGAGATGGATCTTTTCACCCGTTTGTGAAACTCCCGCATCTTTTTCTATTCTTAATGAACCTAAGTACAGTATGTCAGAGGGCACTCCACTGCTAAGTGGCAATAGTGATAAAGCCACAAAAACTTGTCACCTTCATACAGATATTTGTCTTATACAGCTCTCTGCTAATTTCCTTGTTTGCCAATACCACAAAAGGAGTTCTGGTAAATTAGCTTGCAACTCAAAGATTCCACCCTGCAATGTCTTTCACCTTCACATGCTACCAACAAATGATACCAAGCTGCCTCTGCAGGTCCTTACACACAGCAGCTTTGTAAGAGACTATTTTTTTCATACTCCAAAGGGAACATTTTCATTTATTTGAGTATTGTGAAATGAAAAAGTGTTTAATTAAATTCCTAAAGGCCTGAGATGATGAAATAGCAGAACTGATCAGCACATCTGATCATGCTAATGGCTTGACTTTCTAACAAGCAGTTAGTGCAAACTGATTCTGCATTCAAACTTTTCAGCAACAACAGCAAGATGAATTGCTTCTGGGACACCTGACCATGCCAGACTAGAACAGGGACTCCTCCTTAGAAGGCATTCAGGCACAGAGGAAGCGAATCTCATCTTGGGAAAATGAAGGACTAGCAACCTGCTAATCACCAATTTATTTCTGTGTTTTTATTGACTTTCAAGAAGGGTTGTTTTGTTTTGTTTGTTATTTAATTTGTGATTTGGAAAAACCACCCATTAACCAAAACACCATGGCCTTTGTTTTACCACCCATTCTTCTGAGATTACGCATTAACCCTTCATTCCCAATTTCTTTGTAAGTCACCCACAAGAGGAACGTCAAACACAGCATAAATTTAATATTGTGCCCAGTTTCTGTATAAGTATTTACCGGTGCTGTATTTAAATGGTCACATATATAAAGTACAAACAAAGGCTAAAAGTGTCATAGGATAAAAGGATAATCTAGGTTGGAAAGTACTTCAGCAGGTCATCTAATCCAATTGCTACCCAAAGGAGGATCAACAACTATTCATTAGTTTACCCTGGGTAATTAGTGAACAGCGTAAGCTGGGTGGCCAAAGCACATATGAACAATCCTTGAAATATTATTTAGATTAACTCTTGGCTTATTTCACTGAGATGACCAAATATAAACAACTCACACAGAAACAGAAACAAAATGTATGTGCACATGTACAGCCCCTCTCTCCTTCTTACACATTAGAAATTCATCACTAGCAGGGACTTCTAAAAAATATATGGCATCAGATAACAGATAGCATTATCTGTATTTTCCTAGCATCAAAAAGTTCACCTCCAACACATCCACTGTCAGAGAACCGGACACACGCAATCAGTATGTTCAACTTCACACACCATGCATCAAATCTAAGCTCATAACGCATTTGCCTAAAAGTCACCAAAAACATCCATCCAAAAGCAGTCCCATCTTCATGCTGCCTTCTGCTTCTAATAAGAGAAACTACAAAAGCTAGTTTGGAGGAGGGGGGACCTTAGGTTCAGAGGATCTCACAAAACACGATGCCTATGCATGCAAAAGAACAAGATGCTCACTTTTTTTTTGGAGAGGGGATGGTTTTTGACCTTGCCAGTTTCATGTGAGCACTGCCACTAGTATCTGCTCTTAAAGAAATTTGCCTTCAGAAAACTTTGACTAGTGTAAGACTCTAACTGCAAATACACAACAGCTCAGTAGAAAGTAACTATGGCTGCATTCTTTTGGACAGAACCTACGCCATCCTGGTTCAACAAGACTTTGCTCAATGAACCATTTTCCTCTTTTCACCCTGAATCTGCTTTGTTAACATGAAACATTATGAAACCAGCCGGTTCATAGGAAAGTGATTTGTAACCATAGAAATTAATAAATCAGAATCAAGCCTGAATTTGTGAATGGACTCTCTTAACAGTCTTTCGAAAGACTGTTTCTACCTGAAATCCATGATGCAGCATTTAAACAAGGTGAAACTCCCTCTGCTACAGAATGGGGGAAATGAAGATACTGTAAATGTGAAGATTAGCATTAGTACTTTCTTTGCTTCACGGTTAGCGAGGAAACACATTTAGGTCCCAAAACAAAGTTGTAAGCATTTTAAGACGTGCCAGTTAAAACTAAAACCCAACCTAACTTTTTGACGATTGAAAGAAATAAAGGGGAAATTTTTTTTTCTCCCCTTTATAGATATATTCCTCTCAACTCAACAGTAACAGGACAAGTGACTTAGCTCACAGAAATATATCATATACATGAAGTACAGGCTTACAAGTTTTTTTTTCATCATATTACTTACAGAAACTTAACTGTATGGCTCCTTTGAATAAAATGTATTTTCATTTACTTCCAGCAGAAAAATCCTTAGGGTAGTAGGTTTTCTTTTAAGACATATTTGAAATTCAAACCCATCTCTTACCATAACTTCAGGAATCACCACAGCATTCAGAGGCTTGTCACTGACAGTTGTATCTTTAACTAGCATATATATTCTTTCAGCTTCAGAAAAGCATGAAATTTCGAGTACAACAGCACCTGTAAAGAGGCATCAGAACTATTTTTTGTATTTTTAATATTATGAGGAAATCAGTGTCATCATATGACAGCAAATACTCTGCAACACTTGTGGTTGTTGGTTATGAGTGAATTGGGCTGGGTTTTTTTTGTGGCCTTCCTTCATACCACCAAACACACCCCAGATTTTTGTAAAGCAAAGCAGTCTGAGGACAAGAAATTGCAGCACAGAACCGATGCATATTTAAAGACTTCTTTGCGCTTCATAGGTATGGCCTATTCCATACTCTGTATCATAACTCCGTATCATAACAGCCTGTTGGCTGTTCTTATCATGTGAAAGTGACAAATGTATCAGGTTTCATTTTAAAATCAATTTTAATCTCATTATGAAAAATCCTGTAGTTCCATTCATTCACAGTAGCTCAGTAAGAATTACTACAAGCAAAGATTTGGTTTAAGAATCACCTGAAGACCTTTATGCTGGCTTAGATCTATATGAGGAAGTTGGGGAAGAAGGAAAGACAGAAGAGAAAATAAAATAGAATACTGACGAGTTACTTTAAAGTAAGATACTTGGGAGGAAAACAGGGCAGAAAAACATCAAATGGGCAGCATATGAGATGTAAGCTGGTAACACAACCTGGCTGCAACGAGAATGAGTTGGGAAGTTATCAGAGACAGAAAAATACTCAGGAAGAAAAAACATGAAGAACAATATAACTCATATACAAGCAGAACCATCTAAAAAACACAAGCAAGCAAGCTTGGTTAAATGAAGCTGTGACACGAGAAGATTACCACAGAAACAACTATTCTTCAATGACAAACATGAAAAGGAGAAGGTACATCTGAAAGCTTTATGGTTTTCTTATGAAAAGTCTGTATTAACTAGCCATGTGGAGACAGCAAGTGCACAATGGAAGCACACAGTCTTGAAAACTACACTATAGAAAGATTCATTTAACAGTCATGTGAAAGTTAAGTCTGCCAAAGGACATGAAACATTTCGGATATGGACACCTAGATGTACAAAAGATAAATTCCACTCTTAAGTTTTACCAACTGCAGATCTACACTTGACCACTGCACTAAAGCTGCACAGAGCCACTGCTGCTCCAGCTCTCAGAAGCCTCAAGGCTTCTCCGGCCTTGCCCAAATAAAACTCATACAGCAAAAGCATGGCAACAGCTCCAAGGAGGAGCACAGAGATGAGTGTACTGGTTTTCTTCAGACTTCCAGTCACTGAATCCCCACTTAACACTGTGCTAGGAACCAGTGGCTGTGAGATAATCCCATCAGGTTCAAAAGCAGTACCCAATTTTAGCATTTCGGAAGTCAAAATAAAGCGAGAGAACTTGAAGGGTTTTTAACCATTCAGTGGTGTTAAGACTATTCAACTGAAGTGCAACTTCAAACCGCATTTTTATGATGAAATATTACCACTTCCTGGTACACAAGGCATGAAGCCAACCTTTTTTTATTTTTAGTAAGGTAACACTAATCCACTACTCTTCATAAATACGTGTTACATTTCAGCTGAAGGGCTTTTTGCTTATGCAAATAAGACTAACATACTCCAAGCTTAGAGAGACTCTAGTATTAGGCTGCAGTTTTGAAAATAGACATTGCTTGCAAGACTAAAAATCTTAATGCTTACCTTGTGCTTGATAAACATGACTCACAGATACTAGGTTTGCTGCAAAGGATAAAAATATAAACACATAAAACCTTGGGTACATTTAGAGTAAATATTTAAAATATTTTTAAAGTTACATAAATATAATATAAATAAATATTAAAAGTTATACAAATATAGGGAGAACCTCCAGCTAACACTTTCCTTCTCCTAAGTTTACTTTGCAAGTTAGAAAAGCTAAACTGATTTTCATAAAAGGTGACTATGAATTCTTTCCAGCATTTAAAGTTTAATTCCTCTTGAAGTTACGTAAAAGACTGGGAAAAATGCTTCGTTTCCTGAAAGAAAAAGCATGACGCATTCCTGATACTGTTTATAGAACACATTGGTTGAAAGAGTATTATGAAAAATCAATTACACTTCTTTGAAAAAGAAAAAGAAATTGTTTTTCACTGAGTGCTTGTCCATATGTGTGTGCACACTGCTCACACTTCTCTGTGACCAGGCACAGAGCTCATGAACAACATAGAGGTCAGTCCATGCAAAAGATGTCAGAGGTTAATAATGGCAAGGAACATTCATGCACAGGGAGTTAAACTGACTGCCATAATTTGAATGATGTAAAGTACATAAGATTCACTTCTGAAAAGTGATACTTTTTCACTAAAAAAATGGTGTTGTCACATATAACTCCATAATGTACTAATAACGTTGTGAATAATGAGCCAACAGACCTCTCATGCCACCATGATCATGTTAAAATGAGTAAAAAAGGCCCTGTGAGAGTACAGGGCAGACTGATTTTTCAAATAAGGTCAGAAAAAGTTAAAGAAAAAAATAATTAAAAGGAGCAATGAACGCTACTACATTTTGTTCTCTACAAGTGAATATATCAAAATGCACCTGTTTACTTACTTTTGATAGCTAATTCATCCTTCAGAATATTTGTGTACTCTTCAGGGGAAAGCTGAGGTGGAAGGCCACTAACAAATAAATTTACTCGTACAATGGATTTACTATTTTCCACAATGTAAAATCTTGTTTGGTTCATCTGACGTATTGAAGTCTACCAAAACAAAGAAAAATAAATGACGTGACATTGGGCAAGAAGATATCATGGAACAAAATCCCAAATAGTTCCGAACTTAGCAATCAAGTCCTCCATGCCTAGACAATATCATGAACAGAAACAAACTTCAAGCACTTAGCTTCTCTGCAGATAAGCCAGCTGGGGAGGATAACCAGTTACTTACTTTTTCTGTAAGAAAGGTGACTCCCTACTTGCCATAAAAAAGGATCATGTTTCTTTTTCAGATTTACCTTCCTTATGTCCTTGAGTCTGTTAAGTATCAGTTCCTGATTGTCCAAGACCATGCGCTGAACTAGAGACAACAATAACATTAATCACGTTTGAAAGCACTGTAAGTTATTATCAGGCTCAATTAAACAAAAACAATACAAAAATTTTAGGGAAAACTCACAACTCTGTGTACAATATTAACACAAAGGACCATGCAGACCTAAACTCCTCATCACTCAATGGAAAAATCATGTAGATGCTTTGAACAATCTGATTCTGTTCATGATTATTAAATACCACCCTCCTTTAAAAAAAGGCAGAAATGCCTTGAAGCCACACAAAAGACAAGCAGTACTTTGGTAACAAGCTGTTTGACAAAAGACTTTAAAAACTACATTTCCTAACAACTACAGTAGTATCCAGCTTCTGTATTTTAAAGTGTTAAACAATTGTAACACCTCTCTAAAGTGAGGTTGTAAATGATGCTTTAAAACAGAGCACCAGAAATCAATCAAGGTAAGGCATTCACAAGGCTACAATAAACTCGTAAAACAACTTACTGATAACGTTCACAAAGAAAGCAAAGTACCAGTATTTGAACTACAAAGGTATTTACTCGGCTGTGGCCAAGGCATCATCAGACTACTTCAGTGGCTTTATTTATCTCTCCATGCAGCCTTACAAAAAGCAAAGCACAAAAAAATGGATATGAACTTGGAGAACACCTGCTCAGCACCTGCATGATCACAAACCTCCTGAACAATGCTACAACTCCATATTTATGTACTTCATCATGCACACACATGCTCCTTGGACCACCTCAGGACTCGAGTTTGCTCTTGTTGGAGGCAGTGTCAGGGGGAAAGAGGAGAGAAGGAAGGGAGCCAACTGAACTGTAAAATTAATCTTTACTAAATAACTGAAGTTAAGAAAATTATATCAGTTAAAGGCAGCTCTCCAAAACAGGGCTCTGCCAAAGTGTCAAAACCTACCAGAAACCAGTAATAAATCTTTATGTGATGAAGAAAGAGAAGGGAACCATATTCCCACAGGGGACACAAGACCAAAAACAACCAACGTCACTTCTGATTAAGTAATTCAACATGATGGTGATGTTTCATTCATGAAGGCATTAATTGTAAAAGTATTACTGTGACTGTGTTAAAAGGAGGGGGAAAAAAGCTAGAAGATCAGTTACAGATGTACCTTTGGCCAATGGTCCTTCACTTACCTTGCTTACTGCCCATAAGCACTTCCACCAGTTTGAAATTCTGGAGGCACTCCGTCTGCCAAAAGATGCAACATGTAAATGTAGTTTCTGAATGAAATATAATTTTGCCAGATGTTTATATTGAGGTTATGTTACACACTGCAAACATAGAGCATGGAAAATTCAACATTTTTAAATCAACCACGATGTTCTTCACTTGATCCACTCATCATGAACCAGGAAAAATTTGTAATAAGTAATATGTAAAAATCACACTCAGCCTCCCACACATGGTGTCAGGCTCCCGTGCTCTTAACTACATCAGCGCCCTCACAGTCCCATGGTGAAGGGGCACCTGCAAAGCATGGTTAACTCTACCCCCTTCAGTGACCAGCAGCTCAACTAGGCTATTTTCAGAGTTTCCTTCCAGAGACAGCATGCAGGACTGGGAATGGACCTGCTCTTTGAGATGGCAGCCCAGGAACCAACCAGGTCTGGCAGAAGCAGGCTGACCAGTCTCCATCTCCTGGGACATTCCACTGGCACTGATGGAACAAAGCCCTTTTCACATGTGCCACAGTCCCTTCTCCAAACTATGCTGCCAGGGACCACATGAGTCCCTCACAGCCGGACAAGAACAGCTGGCACGGACAAGAGTCGAACCATTTGGTAGGATTATTGCAACCCTGGAAACATATGACACTCAGCATTGAGGAAATCTTCTAATTTTTAGCCTTGAGACTCAGAGGACAAATGATTCTGCTTTAAATGTCATGAACAGAAGTATTAAAAGCCTCAGCTGCCTACATCTGCTTTGCCTGAAATTTGATGAGAGTGACACGGAGCACAGGCAAATTCTGGATATTAAAAAAGAGACTTCGTCATACAGGAAAAGGAGAAAACCCTTAAAAAAATTATTGGTGTAAGAGAAATTCGTTGGCTCAATTGCAATTAAGTCTCTTACAACATAAAACTAGCTTCGTAAATACAGAAATATGAAGATCTTTCCCAGAGTATCCAACTATCCTGTTTGATAGGGGCTTTTTTTCAGATGAGACAAGACTTCAGACAAGATTTTCCAAGTTTTGTTATAGAGTCCACAGCACTTGAGGAAAAGGACTGAAACCAAGTCCTAGAACCATGCTGTGGCACAAAACAAGCTGCATGCACTACACAGCTGTGCACACCTAGACAGAGATCTACAATTTTCAACTACCGCAGGTAGCTAGCCAAAGCTCGTTCCTATGTACCCTGTACACAACCACCAAAGGCGGTGGTCGCCCTCTCTGAGCATGGCTGTTCCCTGAAGCCGTGGAAGTGTGATGATCTGCTGTTGTGCTTACAAGCCCCAGCTGCTGAATGAAATGCACAGACTGTAGCTTCACGCCTCCACTCCTGTATGACAGACTGCCAGTGCCTTGCCACGCTTGCAAATTCTACTAACATGTCTCCTAAAGTCACGCTATCTTGGCACCAGCTGTAAGACAGGCAGACTGAAAAGAGATTATCTTCCAAGGAAAACATGTGCATCTACAAGATAACAAGATGTACATAATAATTTCCAGTGACGTGGGAAGAAATGCAGATGGTAAAGAACATGGGTGCCATTCAACCTTGAGTCCTTCCTTGCAGTCCTTGAGGACTACAGAGATACTGTTTTCCACTGTAGGGAGAAATTCATCCGACTAAAGCTTGATTAGCATTCAAGCTGGCCAGTACTGTGAAGGACAACAAAAAATGGTGTTTTCAAATATGTTAACAGTAAAAGAAGTATCAAAGATAACATTGGTCTGTTGTTTGACAAGGTCGATCATCTCACAAACAGAGACACTGGCAAAGCGGAGATGTTCAATGCCTTCTTTGCCTACGTCTTCAACACCGATGATGGGCCTGGGGACCCTCAGAGCCTGTGCCAGAAGACTGTGATTGGGGGATGATAAACTCCCAGCCGACCCTGAACTTGAGACTTGTTGCGTCAGCTGCTGTGCATAAATCTATGGGGCCAAATGGGATTCATCCCAGGGAATGGAACAAACTGGCCAACATCATTGTGGGTCCTCTCTCCATTATTTTTCAACGGTCTTGGGATTCTGGAAAGGTCCCAGTCGACTGGAAGCTGGCAAACGTTGCCCTAATTTTCACAAAGGCTAAGAAGGAAGACCCTGGTAATTACAGGCCTGTCAGTCTCATGTCAATGCCTGGTAAAATCATGGAGAAAATTAAGCTGAGAGTCACATAAAAACACTTGAGAGACAATGCAGTCATTGGTCATAGCCAGCATGGGTTCACAAGGGGAAAGTCCTGCTTAACCAACTTAATTACCTTTTCTGACAAGGTCACCCACCTAGCTGACCAAGGGAAGCTGGTGGATGTGGTGCTTTTGGATTTTAGCAAAGCTTTTGATACAGTCCCTCACAGTACCCTTCTGCACAACCTGTCCAGCACACAGCTAGACAAGTCCATAATGTGTTGGGTGAGCAACTGGTTGACAGGTTGGGCTCAAAGCGTTATTGTAAATGGGGTTACATCAGGCTGGTGGCTAGTCAACAGTGAGATTTCCCAGGGCTCCATTCAGGGCCAGGTGCACTTTAATGATTTTTAAGGGATCTGAATGCAAGAATCAAATGTACATTAAGTAAGTTTGCCAATGATACTGAACTAGCAGGAGCTGTGCACTCCCTGGAGGGCAGAGAGGCCTTACAGAGAGATCTGGAGAGGCCAGAAAGTGAGCTGAGCAACCACCAACCGCATGAAATTTACTAAGAGCAAATGCCAGATTCTCCACCTGGGACAGAATTATCCTGGTTTTACGTACAAACTGGGGGATGAGAAGCTGGAGAGCAGCCCCACAGAAAGAGATCTGGAGGTCTGGGTTGATGGCAAGTTGAATATGAGTCCAACAGCATGCCCTGGCAGTCAAAAGGGCCAAGTACATCCTGGGATGCATGAAGCACAACACAGGTAGCTGGTCAATGGAGGTGACTGCCCCACTCTACACTGCACTGAAGCAGGCCCATCTTGAGTCCTGTGGGTACCTCAATAGAGAAAGGGCATCAGAGTGTGTGCAGAGGAGCGTGACCAAGATGGTGAAAGATTTTGAAGGCAAAACTTACAAGGAGCAGCTGAGGTCTCTTTCTTTGTTCAGCTTGGAGAAGAGAAGGCTGAGGGGTGAGCCCATCACAGTCTATGCCTTTCTCAAAGGAGGCAGCAAAGAGAGGTGCTGATCTCCTCTCTCTGGGCACCAGTGATGGGACACAAGGAAATGGAATGAAGCCCCGTCAGGGGAAGTTCAGATTGGACATTAGGAGAAGGTTCTTCACTGAGCGGGTGGTCGGTCACAGGAGCAGGCTCCCCAGGGCAGTGGTCACAGCACCAAGCCTGTCAGAATTCAAGGGGCATCTGGATGATGCTCTTAGTCATATGGTTTAGTTTTAAGCAGTCCTGAGAGGAGCAGGGAGTTAGACTTGATGATCCTTATGGGTTCCTCCCAACGTGAGATATTCTATGATTCTGTGATTTCCTTTGCAGAGCAGCACAAAGAAGTAGGAGATAAGCATGATCATCGTAACAGTGACTGCCAGTTTCCCAACAAGGTAAGATTAGCAGTGTAGTTAAATACAAGTGTATTTTAACTATCTCAAGACATAAACAACCAGAAAAATTATACCGCATCCCAAGAATTATTGTGTTCATATAACTAAGTCTGCTTCACCCAGAAAGACTGATGGTGACTTTCAGCACAGAGCAACCAGGTCCACCATCAAGATGGCAAAAAGTTTTGAACACCATAGCAGTCACAAGACATCATCTATCAAACATTAACAACATTCACACAAAACATGAATGGACTGATTATAAAAGAGAAAAACATACACATCCTACTTCAGGGTCACTCAGGTGGTATATGGACATGCTTATGATCTTTTGTTTACCTGCCTTCCAAGTAATGGAAGCACTTCTTTGATCACAGTCAGTGTAGTGCTATCCTTATTTACTCGTAGAGAAACATACGCCATTCCCACCCTGAAAAGAAATACTTACTTTAGGACAATCATTTGACCTATTCCGTGTATCTTTTTTACCTAAGTGGCAAATTTTCTATGGGGTTAGGCAGAAATTTGTATTAAATAAACTTGTTCACTGAGGCTCACAGCAGATGTTAGTCCCACTGACAAGCAAAGGCTTTCATTTCAAGGAATTGTTCGTTACAATTGTAAATCTGCACTGCAAAATAGTTTCTTTCTATATGTAGAATTACCTGCAAGTCACTCATAAAACTTGGCGATGTAGTTGCATTACTAAAATGAACAAATTAATTTGCTTAATTGTTGTTTAAATTTTATTCCACTGCTCTTAATGAATAGGTCATCAGGCAGTCGTTTCCACTGCTAAATATGCTTAAAATGTATATTGTCTCAAAGTAAACAAAATAGATTTTTTTCTTTATTTTTTCCTCCTCACATCAGAAGTTACAGTGAATTCTTCCTACTTACTATTACTCCCATGAAAAGTCAAGCTTTCAAGTGACATGTGTATGTCATAGTTTGTTTACAAGTGCAGTTAACGTACAGATGCATCTTCTTGGCCAAACGTATGATAACAGAACTGCACAAGTAGTACAGTATGTTCCATGTATGTAAAGAAACCCACGAGCACGTTTCCAGGCATAGAAGTGAATGATATATCTATTCAGAAATAGATGTTAGTCCCACTGACAATCATCTATTCAGAAAAATAAACAGAAGAATCCTGAAATACAGAAGAAGAAACTATATTCTCTGTTATACTTGTGTGACTTCAGTAACTGAAACACACTGGGCTAGACTGCAGAGGACAGATGTAGCCAGGCAGGATAACCTTGTGATAAAGGAGGAAAACACTCACTTCAGCCAAGCAGGATAAATTCTGATCACTTCCTCGTCCTTTGGTTTGGCTCTGATGATCCAAGCTTCAGGAACGGACTCTCTGAATACTGAGCCCAAGTTGCTATCCTCTGCAGCATTGTTCCTGTTGATAACATCATCAGACAGCAGTGCCTGCTGTGTAAAGGTCTGAAGCTCATACTCCTGCTGGTCATCATTTATGTAGTATGCCCTCAAAGCAGCCTCCTACAACACAGCAAGATAAATTAACATTTTCTTGAAAAGATACCGTTAATACTTGTATAGCCATAGACATTTATAAACACCCTACTCATGGAACCAACCTTTAACGTGTATTTTAAGCACAGAACAGTGGATAAATAGCAATGGCGAAAACCAAAACAAGAGTGAAGTTTTGAAAACCAATTTTAGTGGAAGATACAAAAAGAAAACTTGAGGTATCAATGGATTTTAACACATCCCACAGTATTTTTGTCAAGTGATAGTAATTTTAACTCCATAGATCAAATGTAAAAATTTAGCACCAATAAAGCTACACTCACTGCCTGCAAAATCTACTCCACAAGTAAAATGGTAAATTACACTTAATTGTGCCCAACTCTGCATATTCATTCTTCTTGCACTAACGGGATGCTGAAAATTAGTGAGCTTCTTGGCCACAAGGCTGCCCTGAACTCACACACCTGTGAAGAGGAAAGGTAAGGGCTGTCCTTGGAAGATGCAAGCAGGAATTTTACATCCATTACCGGCCTATGCCTGCAGCACCTCTGCAAACACAGGTGCTGCAGTGAATACAGCCCAGTAAGTCATTTATGGGAACTGGCATTAATCTGCCCTAGTATTGTAAGCACCAGCCTGATAAAGTGTGCTTGAAAGGCTAGTAGTACTCCAAAATAAGTGTTTTCAGCACTGTACACAATTCTCCCTAAAGATTTGACATGTAGAACGCTGCAAACTGTTTTCAAAACTCCTGTTGATTTTGAGCACAATATAAAGATAAAAATATTAATAAGCTGGGGGTTTAAATTGTCAAAATTCTGATGTAATAAATTCCTCTGCCAAGTCCTTTATGACTTTGAGTCCTCACCATGCTCTGCTGTGCACCATCCTATACCCTCTCTGGATTTCATTTCTGCACAGCACTGGGTCTCTGTGCAGGTCAGTAAATTAAGATCTGTACAGAAGATTTTATTTAGTACTGAGTCATGTTTCCACCCCAAACAGAGCACTAGAAAAGCTGGGAAGTGGCTACTATGTGATCGGTAATTCCTTACTTTCACAGCCAAGGAGTGCAAGTAACTATGGCATGCTTCAGTCTTCAAAACTGATTAAGTGAAGAAGTACAATAGCAGGAGCTGTCCAGAATAAACATAAAACCTCTAAACACTATAGAAGAGGAGCAAGATCTGAGGAGCTGATTATCCAGTATTGCTCACATTAATAAAATCAGACTTCAGTGTCACACAGGGAAGAACGACTGCTTAACATGTGATAACGCTGTGGTCCCCATTACACTGTAGATGTGCAGGCCACCACTTCTTCAGATACTCTTAAGTAAGACCACTACATGAAGAAGTCAAATTACATTGTAATATTATAGCTTACTTACAAATTTTGTGGTTGTTAAGTTACATTTGTAAAACTCTTAGCTTTTGGCTATTGTAACATACAATGATATGCCCCCTTATCACACTGGAATATGGACCTTCACCAGGTATCTTACCACAACTTCTTCATTTTTTGCAATCCTTGGAACTGAAATCAGTCGAAATTGATTGCGTTTCACTGCATCATTCCCATCAAATATCTTTAATGTTTGTTTACCTGAATGAAAACAATTATCGTATTTCAATAACACACCCCTCAAATCATAAAGCTACCTGAATAGGAAGCGTATAATGGAACTATCAAAATCCACTTTTAATCCATTGAACTGTTTCTTCATTGCAAGCTTTGAGGCTGAATCTTTTCATTTTTGTTTGGTTACAATTCATTTAAAACAGGGATACATTCACGGAGGAAAGTGGGAAGACTATTTCGAGTAATAATAGTTTTATCTTGGCTTTTGATATAACTGTTTATATACAGCTATACTGCTTATGTTACCACTTCTTCATCCTTATCATTCAAGACTGCATTTATTATTGGCAAGTTCAACCACATGAAAACCAAGACAGAGTGCCATCACCTTCAGAACAGCTCCCAAAGCACTACCAGTTCTAAGAGCATCCTTCCAAAGAAAGTCCTTAAAGTACCACGTTCGCTGTACAGGTGACAGGAGAAAATACAGGAACGACAGAAAAACTAGAAGAAAGAAGGTAGAGCAAATGAAGAACTACAACCCTTTGCTCTGTTTCATTTCACTAAAGCCTTATCAGATCCATGCACAAACCATGGAGCACAAGTTGTTGCACAGACATCTCTGACAGGGTGAAGAGTTAAGAATTTCAGGTTCATCTTTCATAAAGATGAGTTAAGACTTGGGCTGGTACAGTCCACTGTATGACAGAAGGTCCACTCTTATTTAAATGACTGTTTTAAGAGCAATAGCAAAGTGTAACCAAATTCTCAAAGAAAAGGCAGTTTTTGAGAGGTTTTAAGAACAAATTGATGTTACCCATCCAGTATGTGTGTCCTTGTTCCCTATGGAAAGGAATCAAGTCAATCAATCCAGACCAAAAAGGGGATTCCAATAAGACAGACCTTGTCTCCTCTCCTCATCACATCTTTATGAAGAGGCCTGATGAGCTATTCAGTTTTGCAGGTTATTTCATATACTCCCCATAGAGTCAGTCCATACTTTACAACAGGCTTGACAATTCGTCACAGACAGAATGTGCCCTTTTCATTGAAGCGTTGAACCGAACTGTTAACAAAGCCACTCTTTGTATAGCATAATGTTACAGACTGGTCTCATAACAAATCTGTACAACAGCATTCATCAAAGTAATAAAATCCCTAGAAGCTATCACTTGCAGACTTAAAATGCTAGAAATACTAACTGAAAGCCACATACACCGGCTGTAATGTACATGCAACTGCTTAATCATGCAGTCCGTCAGTACACATTGTAACGAAGAGACACACCACATACTGGAGTTTACTTCCGTCCTTCTCTGACAGCCTGGAAATACTTTGTAGTATGGGTGAAAGCACTGAAAGACTTTCGCTCTCAAACAATATTGGCATTTTGAAGAACTGTATTAGCAAACTACCATTTGTCATAGAAGGATTAAAAAGGAGAGCTGGAACTAGAGAAGCAAAAAACCAAACCACCCTAACTGATGTCTGAGCGAGCTGGAATCCCAGGCAGAAACGTGCATTATCCAGTACCTCAATGCTGCAGTGACAGATTATGAGGAAAGACTGCAACTGCTTTGCAAGGACACTTCAGTGATGTTCTGCGAGCCTCCTAGAGCCACCTGAAGTTCAGATACACCATGTCTAAACTACCTATTCCTGTTTCAGTGTATATTCTGTCACTTCAATTGAAAGCAGACACTGTGCAGAACCGTTTTAAACTGAAAGAGGGTAGATTTAGATCAGACATAAGAGATTTTTTTTTTTTTTTTTTTTACACTCAGAGTGGTGGGACACTGGAATGGTTGCCCAGAGAAGCTGTGGATGCCTCATCGTTAGACACTACAGATCCTGGTAAAAAGTCTCTCTACTTTTTTTTATATCACAGAATCGTAGAGGTTGGAAGGAACCTTGAAAGATCATCTAGTCCAACCCCCCCTGCCAAGGCAGGGCCACCTAGAGCACATCACTCAGGAACGTGTCCAATTGGGTTTTGAATGTCTCCATAGAAGGAGACTCCACAACCTCTCTGGGCAGCCTGT